>JAMQGT020008974.1:0-27378 GCA_024447675.2 Pterophyllum scalare | reverse complement strand
CTCACAACATGAAGTCCTGCTCCCAGCATGGCTGACTGCCACGGACAGCGATGGTTGTGCTCTTAACATTCTGCACCTTCAGGGTCACGTATGTGTTGAATTTCTCTGTGAAAATTAACACATACAACCATCAGTCTTGATGTCCCCGTGGGTTACGTTAAACAGCTTGATTCAGTGCATTGATCTTCTCCAGTCGCTACTCACCTTGTGGTCCATCAAGCTTGGCTTTCTTCACTGTGAACAATTGAGAGAACAAACAGGAAATGACTGTCAGTTTTTTAAGAGATCACATTTCTTGCTGAAAATACACTCAGCGAATCTACAATCTATAAAGGCTTCGGGCCTGTGCTTACAGTGTCATGTGAGAACTTCCACTACAGTCCACACAGGTCTCTGCCTGTAGCTCATGTGCATCAAAGTATGTTTGGCTAGTGACTGACAGTAGACTGGCATTTTACAGAGAAAGTGGGGGATCTGGGACTAAACTTTGCGCTTTGGGCAGAATGCCAGGATCTGGATATGAAAGACTGCATCTGTTCAGCAGAAGACGTCGGGGTTGCTGAGTGACTTGTTGGAGGAGCAGTAGATGGACAGTTTGTACAGGAAAAAGTAAAAGATGATGCCAAGGAAGAGAATGAAAACATGCCCTGTCTTCTCTGAATGGTGAGTGTGTGTTTTCCTTCATGGCTGTCAACAAAGGTTGATGGATAAAAGACTGAGCAGTGCTTCAGTTTATCGTACACAATAGACAAGGCTCTGCTGAGGTGCCACTGCCAGTTCCTTCATGCCGGGTCCTCTAGTGGTACCAATATGACTTTTAAAACCACAGTGACGTCAAATGCTTATTCATTATTCATTTAGTCTTGCACCCTGCCGGTTCCCATCATTCCCATGTTCAAGAGTGAAGTATTAATATTCAGCACACTTATATTTAATCCCTGATGACTGCCTAGTTTCACTGATGTTACAGTTAAAGAAAGAAATACAGGGAAGAGGCATAATTTAATATCGATCTAATGGAAACTCAGCAACATGCACTGAAAATATTCCAAGCATGTGTGAATGGATGCATAATGCATATAATGTAAGACTGGAAGCCCAACTCACTAAAGTAGAAGAGAAAAATAAACACTGTCTGTCTGTCTCAAACGTGATGATGACAAAGAAACACACTGAGTCACACTAAGCAGGCATGATAATCATTGTGAAAAAAATTGGCTTCTAAAAATAGCATCACCCCAGGAATACCCTGGGATAACTCTTATCACTTAAATATTATTCAGATTCATGAAGCTAGTGCCAGAGTAAGAAGTGTTGTGAAGCATGTATGTTCTTAGCCAACTTCAAAGTAAAATCTCCTTCCTGATATTTTAGCTGCTGACAAGGCAGTTGTGCCAAAGGGGTAAGGAAGGTTCATTTCCATGGAAGCACTGAACATGTATTTGACAAAGATGAGTTCAAATGAGTACTTTGCTTTTAAGTAGGCAGCATTTGACAGATGCACCTTCGGCTGCACCCTTGCCAACACTCCCTCTCTCACATATACAGTCCTCTCCTCACCATCAGCCAGTCATCAGTCCTCTCTCTCCCTCTCAGTCAATCTTTCACTTCTACAAGCTCCCCCTGCCATGTGGTGAGTATGCACGTGTGTTCCCTTTCTATCTCTTTCTCTTGTGCTCCATTAATCTCTCTGTGGAGCCGGATGCAGGCAGAGTGAGCTGCATCCCCAACACTAAAAATAACCACTTCAGCGTGACAGGGGTGGGGGGTGCTGGAAAGTGGGAGGGTGTGTGTATGTGTGTGTGTGTGTGTGTGTGTGTGGAGGAGATGAGGAAAGAGGGGTGGGGTAGTGGAGGGGTTACTTGCTCACAGGCACGAGTAAACTAACATTGCTGTAGTTAGTTACTGCTACAGAGTGGGTGAAAAAGTAAGAGAGTAACATATTTGTGCAAAACCTCAACATAAAATATTGAGTCGCTGCCAGAGTGATTACAGGATTTCATTTTCTCTTTCTTTGCTGAGGAAAATTGGACAAGTACTTTTACTCATGCCCTGGTTCAGAGGAGCTAAAGGGACTTTTCATTTTAGGAGGTTTTCCAATCAAAAGCTTTCAAAGAACCCACACTTCAGAGCCATTATACTGACACCAGCAACAGCAACATAAACCTCTAGTACGAAAGAGGGAACACATTGAGGAAAATTACAAATATTATAACAAAAAAAGAAGAAAACAAAACTGATTGAATGACCATTAATAAAAAAAAAAAACAGCTTGCAAGACTTTGTGATTAAAGCTCATCCCTGTCTGCTTCACAAAATTCTGTCATAGTGAGCTACAATACACCTAGAAGATATCTATTATTAATGTAAACTAGTGTAAGTAATATTTACCACAGGCTTTCAAGGTGGCTCTAATTTAACCACTACTTAAAAAGCCTTTACTTGATCCAGCTAATTACAGGCTAAATTCCATCTGTAGAGTTTCAGTCAGGTTCCAGAATCTATCATAGGCTTCTGATAGTGATATATATACACTGCTCAAAAAAATAAAGGGAACACTCAAATAACACATCCTAGATCTGAATGAATGAAATATTTTCATTGAATACTTTGTTCTGTACAAAGTTGAATTTGTTGACAACAAAATCACACAAAAATCATCAATGGGAATCAAATTTATTAACCAATGGAGGCCTGGATTTGGAGTCACACACAAAATTAAAGTGGAAAAACACACTACAGGCTGATCCAACTTTGATGTAATGTCCTTAAAACAAGTCAAAATGAGGCTCAGTATTGTGTGTGGCCTCCACGTGCCTGTATGACCTCCCTACAATGCCTGGGCATGCTCCTGATGAGGTGGCGGATGGTCTCCTGAGGGATCCCCTCCCAGACCTGGACTAAAGCATCCGCCAACTCCTGGACAGTCTGTGGTGCAATGTGACGTTGGTGGATGGAGCGAGACATGATGTCCCAGATGTGCTCAATCGGATTCAGGTCTGGGTAACGGGCGGGCCAGTCCATAGCTTCAATGCCTTCATTTTGCAGGAACTGCTGACACACTCCAGCCACATGAGGTCTAGCATTGTCCTGCATTAGGAGGAATCCAGGGCCAACCGCACCAGCATATGGTCTCACAAGAGGTCTGTGAGTCTCATCTCGGTACCTAATGGCCTGCTGGAGGTCATTTTGCAGGGCTCTGGCAGTGCTCCTCCTGTTCCTCCTTGCACAAAGGCGGAGGTAGCGGTCCTGCTGCTGGGTTGTTGCCCTCCTACGGCCTCCTCCACGTCTCCTGGTAGCGCCTCCAGCCTCTGGACACAACCCTGACAGACACAGCAAACCTTCTTGCCACAGCTCGCATTGATGTGCCATCCTGGATGAGCTGCACTACCTGAGCCACTTGTGTGGGTTGTAGAGTCTGTCTCATGCTACTACGAGTGTGAAAGCACCACCAACATTCAAAAGTGACCAAAACATCAGCCAGAAAGCATAGGTACTGAGAAGTGGTCTGTGGTCCCCACCTGCAGAACCACTCCTTTATTGAGTGTGTCTTGCTAATTGCCAATAATTTCCACCTGTTGTCTATTCCATTTGCATAACAGCATGTGAAATTGATTGTCAATCAGTGTTGCTTCCTAAGTGGACAGTTTGATTTCACAGAACTCTGACTTACTAGGAGTTATATTGTGTTGTGTGTTTGTGTGTATATATATATATATATCAGGAGGGATATCTTCTCTTTCTTCTATTCTCTGTCTTTTCAGTCTTCCCCCTCCCACCACCCACCCTACCCCAAACAGTCCAGTTTTTTCCCTTTGTTGCAAAGTGCTTGCTCATAGAGGGTTGTTTGATTTTTGGGTTTTCTGCAGAATACTATACGGTCTTTACCTTACAGTATAAAGTGCCTTGAGATGACTGTTGTTGTGACTTGGAGCAATAAATAAACCTGAATTGAACTGAATTAAACTAATAACGGGAGAAGAATTAGAATGCCATTATGGTAAATGCATAGAAAGCACAGTTTGCCGGTCTGCCTTTTAAAGAATATATATATATATATATATATATATATATATATATATATATATATATATATATATATATATATATATATATACATATGTATTTCAGTATATGCAGCCTAAGGATGATTAAGAACAGAATGTGAATGCTCCATTATAAGTATTATACATATTTGCATTCATAAACAACTGTCCATTGCTGTTATTTTTTCTAGACTCCTTCCTAGTTATTATTGCAATAATGGAGCAATGTTTTTGAGTCATTAAAAAAACAGAAGTAGTCAAGGTTTGTATGATGCTAAATTATACAATTATGCTAATGAGCACATGTGCCATGCCTCATTCATTTATAGAGTGATATGATATATGCCTGAATCTGCATCGTGTTACAAAGTGTGACAGTAAAGATGGTTGCAATTTGTGAATATACTTACTCAGCTTATGTAGCACAGCATCATTTTACAGACTACATCTAACACACAACTCAGCAGGCAAAACTGTATGACTGCTACAGTCCAATATGACAGCCCATACCATTCATCCCCTAATTCTACATTCCTCTCACATCCACCATGAAAGAAAAAACATAGTATCAATATTAACCTAGCTGCAGGCCTATTACAGTGTGTTTAGAAACTAATGAGAAAATGCCAGCAGAGACCTAAAATACCATTGGGGTTGCTATGCCAACAAAGCTTCAGGACATAAAGGGACCACCAACGAGCCTGAATCTCAATCCTGACATCTGTGCAATCAGCTCCAGCACTGGTGTTGGCAGCAAAGCAGCCTCTTCTAAACACTATAAGCCTATTCTAACCTCCTGTTAAATCTGAAGAAGAAGAAGCTTGAGGAAATCCCCCCTTTTTTTTTTCACCCTTAAAACACAAAATTGATCAGATATCTCAGAATAGGAAATGCACCCAGACTGGAGTGAGATTCTGTGCATACCACTCGTTTGTTCCTGTTTTCAAGCATTAGACGTATTGAGCAGTTACAATAAACGCTTGTAATACAGCAGAGATCACATCAATTCAGTGAGGAGTAAAGCGAGCAGCAGTGTCCAGGAAGTGGTAGATGACAGGAAAGATATGAACACATTTCAGTATGCATTCAGTATTGCTAGATATTGGATTACATAAACTTGTGGTTCTCTGACAGTTGTAGTTGCATTTACAATTCAGTTTTCCTGCATCATGATGCTGTCTCAGAATAAGCCAGTTCTTTGAATATGTTGTAACTACAGTACCAGTCAAAAGTTTGGACACACCTTCTAATTCAGTGGTTTTTCATTATCTAAAAATTGGAGTGTTGCATCAGATGACCTGGCCTCCACAATCACCTGATCTAAACCCAACTCAGATGGTTTGGGATTAGTTGGACTGCAGAGTGAAGGCAAAGCAGCCAACAAGTACTCAGCACCTCTGGAAACTCCTTCATGACTGTTGAAACTGATTAAGAGAATAAGAGAGAGCACAAAGCTGTAATCAAAGCAAAAGATGCCCACTTTTAGGAATCTAAAATCTAAAACATATTTTGGTTTGTGTAGCACTTTTAAGTTTACTACATGATTCATTACATGTTCCTTCATAGTGTGTCTAAACTTTTGCCTGGTACTGTACATATATATATTTTTTGAGTTGTTGTAAAAGACATGAGAAAGTTTTCCTTATTAGGAGGGATAGCAAAATTTAAAAAAAAGAAAGAAAAAAATGCAAAAACTCTTAGGAAGGAGTAAGATCAATTCCAATTAAATTTTAAGCATGAATCATTTTAAATATATCTCAAATTACATCAACTTTTAGTTCCTAATGTGGGGGAAAGAGTAAGTGAAAGAAGGTACCCACAATACAGTTGCTCCATTTTAGCACAATCAGTCCACACAGTTTCCAACTGGAAAGCTGCATGGGTCAATTAAAACTTTCATTTATGAGCAACGGACTTAGATTTCAACAACTTTACTTCATACAAAATTCTTGAAACCTCAAACCAGCCAAACCAGCATTACTTTAAATCACAGATGTGACCTCCTGTAAATACTCAGGTGTTGCAGCAAAAGAATGACACCAATACCTCACTGATAGCCTTTGAATTTAGAGACTAGATGTCTACTGGGTTCTTTTTTTTTATTACAAATATCACAGACAACATTAAAGACTTCATTGAAAAATACATTTTATGAAGTCAAGACATCATTTGAAAATCTCTCAACATTTAAGGACAAAAGGAAGAAATAGAGAAATGGAAATTTTTCTAACGTTGCAACAAGTCACGTGGTTCAGGGAAATCCTAATGTAAAGGAACCCGGCAGGCTAATGGCACACGCCTTTTTGCAGAGAATATTTATGCATGAAAACTGAGATTAGAGGGATACACTGGATACATCTTAATCCAAATGTTATCTTTTCTTTAAAAAAAAAAGAAAAAAAAGATAAAACACTCCACATAGGGACAAGCAGAGTGAATTGCATCTTGCTTTACGATGTTTGACAGTGGCTGCCAGAAGCATACGCCTACTACATAAATCGATCCCGCTGTAGCAGTGCCAGGTTCTGTAAAAGAAAAAAAAAGCCTGGACTGTCAGCATGGACAGTAAGAGTGCAATATTTCTGGGTAAATTATAGTGAAAAATGAAAAATCAGAAAAACATAAAATCGATGCAGATGATGGAAACGATTGCCTAATAAATTGGATTTGCCATCCAGTATTTTTCCAGAACATTATCTGTAGGAGATGGTTATTGTAAAAATATCACCAGAACCCCCCCCCCCAAAAAAAATCCAACAAAAAACAAAAAGCTGTAAAGATACTGTTAGAGCTACGTAAACTGCTCACATCAGCAGGTCAAGGAAACGGACAGCAAGTCGTGCTAACACACAGATTATTAGTTTTTTCTTACCTCCAACACACAGCAATGACATTTCTTAAACACGCCTTTAGTACAGGATCCAGCTTCTTCGCCAGTTTCCCAACTGGCAGAGCTAATCTGTGCAATATACAGTCCAGGGATGAAAAGCTGGGCGGGAGATGGAGAATTGCCGTCGCTAGTAAGCAGGACTAGAGCCCGACAGAATTCGCTACACCTGATAAAAATTAAAGTTTTCACACTTGGAGAGTGAACGCCAGCGCCGCGGTGCTCTCGGTCTTTATTTTATTTTTTAAATGGAGTGGACTGTTTAAATTTGAGACTCTTTCACCCCTTCGCTCTCAGCTCTCCGGTCCCCAACACACAGCCATCTTGTTCAGCTTCAGCACCACCGCTGCGTGGACAGCTCCTGGTAGTGACGTAAGAGCGCGTGGTGGTGTGTAAAGGTTGGGGTGGGGGGAGTGAAATCCCCGATTATTAACTTCTCACTAAAAACTTTTTCCAAAAACACAGTACTGTGCAAAGGTTTTGAGTCACCCTTCATTTTTTAAAAAATATTTTGCTTGGAAAATGTAAAATAGCTGCAGTTATTCATTGAAATGTCTGGAACTATACATAGAAATACAGTATGTAAGGCAAGTGAAAAGTCAATATTTGGTATGACCACCTTGATTCTTGAACACAGCCAAGCTTTCCTGTATTTTCTTTAAGTAGTCCTCGTGAATAGACACACAGCACCATGCCAACATATGCCAAGTTCTTTTGAGCACTTTGTGAATCATCTTGTTGGTGCAAAAATAACATTTTTGCGTGTCAAACTGTGTTATCATTGGCATTTTTCATAAATTCAACAGAAAAATAGCACCAGGTTGCTCAAGATATTTGCAAATATTATTATAATATATTTTGTTTATATTTTTAGCACCACTTATGCTAACTCTAAGGGGGAAACAGACAACAGGAAAATAATTAAATCTTTGGCTAAATTTGAAGTGAAGGGTTTTTATTTATGCTTTAATCAGGTGACATACCTCTGACTAATTTTTTATTAATTAAATTGAATTTCTCTGACATAATAGACAAAGTAAAAACTCACAACAGAAAATGAAATTGGTGCACTTTCAATAATTGCCTGAATTATATAATCAGTTGAGCGTTTTCTAAAACCTCCCCCTTCGTGTACAGACAAGTGGATTCAGGTATCCTATGATTTGTCTTACCCCCCCCCAAAAAAAATCCGCATAACTAATGTCTATTTGTAGAAGAATGTAAATATGGGCTGGCTTTGGCCTGCGTATATTTAGGTATCATTACTGAGCTCTTGTAATCCGGTAATACGACTTCCCTGGTGAGGACTGATCTGCTGTCTCTGCACTCTGGTTAAAAATCAAATCCACGTCAGTTTCAAAGACCTCTCTGAGTGCTGTTCTGAGTACAGCCTTCCTACAATTTATGTGGTTATAACTCCATTCTCAGAAACTCCCTGCAGATTCCAAATCAAATAAAACTTTTATGGACAGCCAAATGTCTAGCTACACAGCCCTAGAGCATACAATCACTTGTACAAACCAGCACAGATGGACTGTGTATTTCTGGACTGGAAGTAGAAGAGACTTTGTTGTATTGGTGAGCTTAACACAGATAATAAATATGCCTTATTTCTCCAGCTCCATACTAAATATACCCATTCTCAGCTAAATTTTTATTGATATGTTCAATTTTGGCATTTGTATAGGAATATATCCCAGAATTCACAATTAAGGCAACATCTTTAAAAGTTATTTGTCTAGAAAACTGACAGACATGATCTCCCTCTTTTGTCACAACATCTATGACTTTACTAAATATTGATCATTTCAAGAAGAACTGGGTATTCCAGTGTCAGATGAACCGTGGGAGGAAGGCCTGGCCCATGCAGACAGCTGCTCCATCAATTCTAGATGAAGCTTAATTCACGGAGTGCTTTTCCTCAAAACAAAACTCAGAGAAATGTTTGAATCAACTTCCGTCATGTGTGGTGGATGCACCAATTCTAAAAGGTTATCACACCTATTTTAGTACTTTCCAGTATAAGGTCATTACTGGATTCCCAAACTTTACCAAATTAACATTCAGCCAGACTGTGGCTTGGCCACAACAACAGCATAACTGCCCGTCCCTCCCACCAAAAATGGGTTCTTGATATTATTAAACTGTCTCTGGTGCCTCCATGTTTCAGCAGGTTGCTCGACAAGGTGCTTCCTGATGCTAAGATGGGAACAAAGACAATTCATCAAATAATTCAAGATGCGCTGGAAGACAACTATATAACTGTGGAACATTATTCTGGCACTTTTCTAATTGTTTACTTTTCTCCTCCATCTGCTTTTCTTTTCACTTGAACACTCCTGACAGAAGGGACAGGCATCTAATCCACCTATTTTTAGCTACTGCTATTGACTGGCAGTGTTACACTGCTATTGGTAGCTCTGGATATAAATCCTGTTTCCATTACATTACACAATGGTACTGGGGGTTCTTGTCATTTTGTGTATATTTGTATCATTGTATATTTAAAAAAAAAAAGAAAAAAAAAAGAGATCCCCTCCCTCCCTAAAAAACCCTTTTCACTCCACTTCACTTATAGTTAAAATTTTTTTGATTTTCAGAGATGTAAAAAAACATTCCCTTAAAAAGGTAGCGGTGAGGTAAGTTGACTTAGTTGAGTGATACTGTACTGGAAGCACATCAAGTGTTGGTGCCCAACTTTGCAGAATGTAGAAAATTTTAAATGAGCTTGCCAGAAATTATGACATCTGAAACCTTCATATGACACTAGCAAAACCTGAAGCATGCTCACTCATTAAACTGGAATGTGTTCTCACCCTCAAAAAACAACCAGACAAACCTCTTTGAAGCTGGTCCACGATTGAGCAACCGTTATGTGTGGGCCGACAGCTCCCTCTGCTGGGACACAGTATCCCCTGCATCATTACGAGTTCTTGTTTTACAGTTCGCTGCATTAACTAAACCATATCTAATTAGTTACCTGCTGTGGTGTCTAGCTCTGCAGGCTTGATGCATTGTTTTTTAAAATTTGATTTAAACACATGGTTGAGTATCTTAAACAATTACATCAGCCTCAAAACTATTTAAAAAGGGGGGGGGAAATGACACTGCACAAATTCCTCCTTTTTGTTTTTTGAAACAATATTTTCAGCATGGTTTAATGAACATCTGGAAAAATACAAATATTCAGCATTCTGACGAAATGGCAAACTGCTTGTCCATTTCACAAGCTTATCAATAGAAACCCCAAAATTTAATATTCACCCCTTCCCAGTTTCGTTCACGCATTTTAAAAAATAACTACTTATACCCCCCCCCACCCAACACACGCCAAACATCATTTACAGTAAACTGATAATTAGGCTTGCTGTACATGCCATGGACCTGTAGATAACTGCTGATACAGATCTACACAATAAAGTTAGGGTAATTCCCAGAAGACTTAATTAAGGCAGCTCAGAAAGTAAACTTACATCTTATTTGATTCAATTTCTGAACTGTAAACCCCCCCCAAAAAACAACAATGCAATGCAGACTTACATTCACAAAAAAATATGTGTAGGAGTACACATTTCCGCACATATTCATAAACAACAGGCATGCAGACATGGAGTATGTGTGTTGGTTTGAAGCACCTTTTCCTTTGCTGATCTTACAATATTTACATGCTCTGCTGATTGGCAATGATTTGATCTTAACCACCATGTGTCTCTCTCATGTGTCGCTGCAATCCATGAGGAGCTGGGTCTCTGACTGCTGTCTCCTCATAATTTCTCACTGACAAGAAATGAAAGCATGTAGTTAGAGTAAAGATATAAAGAAACAATATAAAATGGACACCTAATAGGTGCAGTAAATTAATCGTTTACATTGCATAACTGTAATTTTTGCACCAATATAGCTTGGCACAAATGCGGAGATCCTTAGACAGCAGTTATGGAGTGATTTCAAATGCAGTCACCTTTGAAGCTTGAACTGATTTAAGTTATATTAATAATATGAGCAAATATGTTGAAGGACAATCCACCTGATTACAAGGAATGATTCAAAATTTTGAAAAACAGGTTATTCACTTTCTTGATGAGAATACATCAATTTTAAAATCAGAAATTTCCCCACAAATGGCACAAATAGTGATGGCATTGCAGTAGGAGGGCAATTTAACTGCAATATGACACAGACACTAAGTAGCCTTGCCTTTATATAGGTATGCAATCAGAATACAACCAGATGGCAAACAGTTAAGTTGAGTCCTCTATTGCAAAGAAATGTGATGCAGAAGAGTTGCACTCATCAGCGCAGACTGACTCGGATTGATAGCAACGCACTGGCAATCTGCTTGCGTTTATACATTGGATGGCAATTATTTGCAAACCACCTCCAATCGAGAGAGGCTGACTGAGTCAGACAATCACAGTCTGAGTCGGACTGCAACTGTTTGGAGATGGATTGCACAGGTCACCTGGTGGGAGGCAATCACCTTGAGATTGAAAGTGGTTGCCCAGGGGTTGAAGGTGTTGCATGAAAAAATCCAATGCAATCACTGGGCAACCACCAATTTTTCCTAGTCGCAAAGGAGGTCCTATTTTTACTCTAGTGTGACTGAGCAATTAACAAATTACATTTTGTTTGTATAATATGTACAAAACCTGAGCCAGGTAACAAGCTTTTGGCAGTAGCTATTGTTGACATGAACACCTGTGTTGACACAGGAAGGACTGTGAAAAAAGCTCAGGTGCTCTATCTGTGTCAAAATAGGATAAGGCAAAATGTTGTGCTGCAGTTTTTGAGTTGTAGTCATCTGTATCTGGCAGCATTCAGGACTTAACACACAATCATGCATACTGCATTTGCATGCATAAAAAAAAGGACATTAGACTTGAAGCATAACAAAATACTCTGAGTTGCGTTTTCTTGCAAAAAGTGCAAGTGAAGCACGAGTCATTAGACTTCCTTCGTAAACTAAAAGAATTTGTCTCTTTGAACCATGCACCTGACCTGGCACTAGCACTATTCACTGCCTGACATACTGATTGGAAAGTTTATTAATTTCTTGTTTTGTGATTATAGTTCGACTTGTATGGAAAAAATAATCTGATGTTACACCCAGTTTAAGACCATCATGCTGAATTTCAAGGGCAAAGACTATTCCAGAAACACTTATTCAAACTCTGGTGTAACCTCAGACTTTAAGAGAGAATCAGTATTTGCCAAATGAACGGCTGCATCTCTCATAAGATGATGCTGTTGCTGATCTGTTTGCTGCATTATAGCTCCCAATTTTCTATTTTAAAGTCTCCACCCCATCAGCCTGAGTCTGGGATATATTAATTACCTGTCCAGGTGAGATAAGACCTCACAAAGCTGGGTAAGTAGGGCACGATGTTTATGGGGGTTGCCCTCTAGTACTCCACTGAGACGACTCAGGTATGAGTCTAGATTTCCGAGAGATGCTGTCTCCCCGGTACCTGTTCAGAATAAATACAGAAGGATCAAATATTGATTTATTTTGATATTGTAATTGCAAATATTTAATAGGAGACTGATTCGTATAAACAAATACTTGCTATTACTGTAGCCACGTTTAAAAGTAGCAAAAAATAAAAGCCGATGGAACAACAGGAGCTCTGTGTCATATTATACTCTCCATTTGCATTCCCTTTGACGAAACCTGACCCAAACAATGCTGACCTGGCAGGGGCACCGTTGAGAGACTGTTGACCAATGTGTGTTTAATGGCCATCAAGTGTTGCTGAAGAGCCTGAGTACGCTTCTCATCTTGCCCCAGTTCAGCCTCCAGGCGCTCTTTAGCACTGTACATGTCCTTAATGTGCCGCTGCAGCACTGCATTCTGCTCTTCAAATTCAATGTTAGCCTTACGGAGGCGTCGCAACTCTGCCTCTCGAGCTGAACACGGAGATTAAAAATAAAAAGAGTTTGACAGGGATATAAGTTTATGCGAGAATGTCAGATTACCTCATAGAGCAATGGCACAATTCTGTCTTTATACTATTACTTAAGCATGTGAACACACTTTCTGTGCAGTTGGACAGTTACTCGGTTACCTTTGTTCTGATCGAGGAACTCTTCAGTGAAAATAGGAATGTCAAATCTGCTTGAGAGGTCAGAAGCCTAAAACAGAAACAGTCAGCAAATGGGGAACTTAGCTCTTTGAAACGTAGGGCAAAGTGACTCTGAAAAAACAAACAAAAAACACAGTATAGACATACCTTTGTTAAGGATGACCCTGAAGTAGTGCTGATAACAGCAGATGTTGTGTCTTCTGAAAAATGTATGTGCATTACACACAGAGACCAATACAGTGTATCTTGCTTATATGTCTGGTAATGTGGTGGTCAGCTTTACAACCATTAGCTACGCTGAGGCTAGTTGTTACCTTTTTTGATCCTCTTGTCCTGTATCTTAGCACTGGTGATCTGATAGGCCTCAGTCTGCTGATATTCCTTCAGTTCCTGGGCATACTGCATCTTCTCTCGTTCTGCCTCATCCAGATAGCGCTATTGGTATACAAATAATGTGACAGCTCAAATTTAGCAACACCCTGTGCATGATTTAGTTACAAGCCACATGGCCTTGTAACTAAATAATTAAACCATCACTAGATATCCAGTTGTTACTGTTATATTGTGTTATATTTAATAATATCTATTATCTGTATGGAATGTGTTTAACCGCTACCTGTTTGTCAGTTGGTGCTAATCGTGTCCACTCTGCTCCGAGTCTCTTGGTGATTTCTGGGAAAGGTAAGTCAGGGTATCTGGCCCGCATATGCTCTCGCCGTTCATTCAGAAAGCGCACATATCCCGTAACGGGTGCCTTGGGACCATTTGGCAGGACCTTCTTTCTTTTCTTTCCCTTCGGCCAGCCTCTTTTCTTAGGCTGGAGATAAATGTAAAACCACAGTCTCAGAAAGGCAGGGATATTAATATGTTGAAGGCTGCATTCAAATGACACAAAATGTTATTTCTGTTTCTTTGCTATCTGTCCTTCATGAAGGCGAAACAGTCTGGTTTTTGTCCCAACGATTTTACAGATGTGCAATCCCTATAATCGTAATGAAGTCTGTATTGTAGTGTGGACCAAAATTTATGGTTAATCAAGACTGATAAAGTCATAAAGAAAACTATATTTCAAGATACTGCCACTAAAGAAAGTTCTACAAACTACTAAGTCATAGGGTGTACTTAGTTTCAGGACTCTATAAAGAGTCCTGAAACTTTCTTTTTCACCTGACTGTACCTGCTGAGGCAAAAATACCTAATCAAATCTGAACACCTTTAAGAAATGAAGAGAGTAAAACTAAATTAATTTACAAACTCTGACCACCTTGGTCAGATGGAGCAGGACCCACCTCTTCTTGTGGTTGATCCGCTGTCTGTGAGGCTTTGGGTTGCTGTGATGCATCACTCTGCTCTTGTTTGATCCCTCCCATATCTCTGTCCGTGCAGCTGACTTGGAATAAAAACGAAAGCTAATCCGTTAGAGTTATTCCGTGGGACGAAATCTGTGCAGAATAAAACGGCCTAAGTAGTGTAAAAAGATGCGCTCAAGTGCACATTTCAGCATGGATTATAATGATTATTCCCCCACAGTAACACCGATTTTTAAGCTAATCTGACTGCTAGCAGTTCAGTGTGGCTAACGTTAACTGGTCGCAGCTCGCACACACGCACACACATGCACAACGAACAAAAATCCACACAATAAAAGGTAATCCAAACCGCCCACTCTTCAGGTAAAAAAAAAACCCTCAAGAAAACCAAGGACTCCTAAAAGAAGCAATGTTTCTTCACTCAAGAAAATTGTAGATTTTTAAAAATATATTTCTACTTTTTGGATTTTATTACTCACCCGATAATGAATCCCTCGGCCAAACAGGAAGAAGAGTCTGCCTGTCACCTGATTGGTCGGTAAGGAGACTCATGATTGGTCGGCTCGTTGACGACTCCCCTCCCCCTTTCCACCCTGAGCCGGTATACACAGCACTCTCGCCTCAGATCAGGTAGAAATAAATACAAAACCGAGGTTTTAAACACGTTATTAGTTTTTTAGAAGTTTTAAGGGCAAGTCACGGTGGCGGAAAATAGAAATAGTGAGGAGCACATTGTACTCGTCTACATATAGTTTGAGTTGTGTAAGTTAGGTACTTAAAAAAAGGCTTTTATATATATATATATATATATATATATATATATATATATATATATATATATATATATATATATATATATATATATATATATATATAATAATTTGACCTTTTATTTTCCACTTTATAGTTCTCCATCTTTTTTTTGGTACAGCTGTAAGATTGATAGTAAAAAGTTTTACACTGACTGTGCATGAAACGCTTAGTGCCTCGCCTGAGCTGAAGCGCTCACTATTTTGTGACAAGGCATTTCCAATACATCAGTGGGACATGCATTTTATATATATATATATATATATATATATATATATATATATATATATATATATCGTTGAATCTTTACCGGAAGTACGTTTGCTATTTCGTCTGCTTTTCGGCTGTTGGTTATGCTATCCCTTACACGTCTGTTGTGAAATTCATCACGTGTTTTGATGTCCCCCAGTGGTCATAACATGTAACTACCTTCAGTCCATACACAGGAAAGAAGTTTTTCAACCTTTAAACTTGCAACTTGATTGCCATCTTGAAAAGGCCCTGGGACACTTATTTAGGCAAATTTGAAGCGTGTAGTTAGTTTTAATGGCCACCAGTCTATGAAAACTAACTACACAGAATCACTTCTATGTTCAATCTGATGAAGAAACCTAAAAATTTTCAGGCTTTATCCTAAAATGAGGTTTTAAAGAGCTTAATTGCCTGAAAATTAGTTTTACCATCATCTTTGCTGTTGTGCAGTTCTCCATAGATTTAAACTGACAATTCTTTGTCATGTTTCTCTCCTAAATCTTTGCTTTATTAACAACTCTCTTTGACATATTGTTTTTGACTTCACCTGAGAAATTATATTTTGGCATAATAATCTGTTCCATATCCTTTACCAAAAAGCAGACAAATGCATTCGAATTAATCAATGGGAAAAGTACTCTCTCTACTTTTGGAGGTGTTAAGGATATAGGTTTGGTGATTTTAAAGAAATCTGAATTTTTTTTATTCATGTAAAATGCCATTAAAGTGTATGTGAAGTGAAGCATAGTGTTAAGACTTTTGTGATTCATCTTTAAGGTTTTCATCACTGATCAAAAGAAGGTGATGTGGGACACACATTTTAATAGCAATTCTATTTCAAGCAGAATTTCTAAAATCAACTGGCATTTCATGAGTGCCCAATGCGTCAGATATTTTTCACTTCGGTTCAAAATACATCCAGTGCCACCCATTCCTCGAAAAGCTTTGCGTGAACAGTGAACCAGTTTTTTTTAAAGTTTAGATAAACCATATTTTTGGATTAAAGTTTTTTTCCCTTTTCCTTTAAGCATTCAGTTTTTCTCCATTGTCTTTATTACTTGATAAGATTACTAGCACTGTGTACTGTTCAAAAAATATACCGAGATGCTATCTTAAATTCCCCCAAATCAAAATAATTTTGGCACACCATAAATATAGAACATCCTGAGAACAACTGGCAAAACTCCTTTCTGTGCTATGATATAATGACCCCCCCATTTACTTAGCTACATTTCTAAAGCCTTAAACAGGGAAATGAAGCAACACAGTTCAGTTTGCAGCAAAACAAGGCTTCTGGTCATTCAGCTAGCTCTAGTTTAACAATTTATATCTATTTATGCTTTTGAAAGTCTAACAGTCCTTAAAACGTCATACAGGTTGCAGAGCAAGTGACTCAAGGTTGACAGTGTGTAATTTTTTTTTAAGTCACAAAGGAGATGAAAAGAGGAAATCTGGCAAAGGGACAACCTGGCACCATTTTCAAAATAACCCCTGCACACAACAAATGGTCTGGGTGTGGTTTTAAAGCAGTGCTGGGAGTTGAGCAAAACTACTTTGCTGTTGCAACACAAGACATGCATCTGATACATTCCCAGGTGCTTTTTGTAGGAACTCAGGCCCACCGTACTATAGCCAGAATGGCCTCTATATATATATATATATATATATATATATATATACACACACACGTATATATATATATGTGTGTATATATATATATATATATATGTGAAGAGATACACATATACACATTCTTGGTATTTCATTGTATACATGTATTCATTGTATACATACAACTAAATACCTAGAATATTTTTCCACAAACTTAAAAACACATCTTCAAACAGGATTTCACAATTCTAAAATGCAGTACAACAAAATCACAAGTAGCAGCTAACACATAAAAGCTAGAAGTTCTGCCTCGTGGATGTATGCTCCCACAAACCCATTTTCACCAACGTACTTTTGACTACCATCACCTAAACTCAGTCCAAGTAAATATTTGTGCCAAACGAACTTCCTTCGTGTCATTTGATTCATGAATGGGATGAGCCAACAACCAGAAAACAATTCTTTTAGCCACAGGTGTTACTGATGGCAGGGACATAAAATGTAGAATAAGCTGTATCAAAACATGGCTACAAATGAATGATTGCTAGAATAGTAATCCATTTAAAGCTGATAGTATAACCGTACATGGCAACAAGTCCATCTTAAAATGAGAGAATTTTGCAGTTTCTTTCAATAATGTTTCACTGAAAACCTTGCTTGTACTATAACATGAAGCTCCAAATTCAGCACTGCTGCTAAAGATTCTGTAGGAGTGGGTAATATAAAAATAAAATAACCAACATGATCATCCCCATAAAAGAACACAGCCTGATCCATAAAAGTTTTTATTTTATTTTATTTATCGTTTACAATTTTTGTAGTCATTTCTTAATTATTGTCAATCCTTTTGGCAAACATTTGTGCTCACTGTGTTCTGTACAGTCCGGTCCCACAATGTATACTTAAATTTGTTGGGCATGGAGGAATGAGACAAGCGCCAAGAGGGGTGTCCAGGCTTTTACAATTTGTCCAGGTAGTTGTCCAAGGCTGGGACACCTTCTTTGAGACCCTTGCGTTTACGCGTCTCAAGGACAACTACACCGGGCTTGGATGTAGCATCCAGTGGGTTTCCAGGGAGGATCTGCCAATGGTCGAACACACACTGTGGGAAGGCCTGACCACCGGTGTTGGAACGAAGGTCAGCTGTGAAACCTGGTAACAGAGAGTATTATTTAGTACCTCCTATATTATAGGTATGATGAAAAGCAGACATGAAAAATGTCTTTTCACCCTCCGGTTCATAGTTAAATGAAAGACTGCTACATAACTATTCTTTTTTATTTAAATAATATGTAAATTAAGCTTAGGTGGCAATATAAAAAAATCATGTTGGAAGCAAATGTTTAGCTTCCCAAAATAAGAGGACTTACCAAATGACTCGTTGACAGGCAGGTAGGCCTTGATGACATACATAGGTGTTCCCATGACCCTGGACTCCTCAAACACATGACCACGCCTCCTGGTCAGCACACCATAAATTCCACCCATTGCACCTTCAGGGCACTGCAAAGTAGACATGATAGTGAGTGGTACAGACTTGAAATTGTGAAATGCCAAGCAAGTGAGCTATGCATTATTAATTCTGGTAAATACTTTAAATGTGAGGAGTAAAAATCTTAGTAGCTGAATAACCCCACAATGCATCAAAAGGTGTGGTAAACTTGTTCAACAAGATTTAGAATTAAAAAGATTTACAAAGCTAAACCAGGTGCCATCCTTCAGAGCTGCAACCCAACCCTGCCATTTAAACTGCATTACTAATTTGAGACACTGCTGCTTTGAGTCAAAGTTCAGTGCTTACTAGGTGACTCAGAGTGTGATAGGTTTCTTCCCACCTAATCTGTTTGTGGTGTTTGTGTCTTCTGGCTCTCTTTTAAATGCAACTGTCTACTAAAATCGTCTACAGTCCAAGAAACCTGTGCTTCAGTTCTGATAAGTTAAACTGTATTTTATTTGCATTCTCCTGTGTCTGTGCAAACCACCTATACAAGCTATAGATACACCTCACTAATCAAAGTTGCTACTTAATAACCATATTCCTAAACTACACATCAGAAGATCAAACAAACTATTAACAACACAGAAGCTACATATATCATATGAACTAGTTTATCAGGAGGAATCTGCCTACATTTCAAGTGACACTCACCTGGATCTCAACAAGGTAGACGGGCTCCATAATTCTGGGGTCAGCTGTGAGCTCACAAGCGTACAGAGCTCTGCGGGCTGTAGGGATAATCTGACCACCACCACGATGAATAGCATCTGTATGCAGGGTCACATCATGGATATCGAAGCGAATGGCACGCATGTTCTCTTCACAGAGGACACCCTAAAAACATTCAGACACCAACTGTTAAAAGTATATCCACTGATTGAAATTTTAAAAATGCTCATATTAAACTCATAAGCATACTATACTCTAAAAGCTCTTTACCTCCTTGGCGGCCCACTGGAAACCGGCCACAACGCTATCCTTGATCTCATTGAGGTACTGAACTCCCTTGGTAACATCCACCAGCAGGTTGGGGCCAGTTCCATCAGGTCCAAAGCACCAGATTTTTCTGGCCTCACCGACATCCCACTCATACTTGTCAGCAAGGTAACGGGCACGGGCCTTGAGCTCCTGACGAGAGGAAACGTCACCCTTCTCAATGTCTTCTGCCAGGCCTTCCTCCAAGGGACGGGCTTTCATGAACAGACGGTTGTGCTTGTTGGGTGACTTTGACAGACACATGACATCTGACTCTGCACTGACTGTCTCTCTGTAGGACACCACTGGATCAGATTTCTAAAAAAATAAATAAAGAAGTTTTAATGTGCAAATGCTCATCCAAGGGACAATATCAAAATGACACTGAAGCCTTTTATGGATTTTAGGATTAAGGTTAGTGTTCTTTTACTTAAATTCAATTTATTACCTTGATTGGAATGCAGGCATGATCCTCCTCCAAATCCTTCAGACAGATCTCCAGATGCAGCTCTCCAGCTCCAGCAACAATGTGCTCTCCAGACTCCTCAATGATGCACTGCACCATAGGATCAGACTTGGACAGACGCTTCAAACCTTCCACAAGCTTGGGCAGGTCAGCAGGGTTTTTGGCCTCCACAGCAACTCTGACAACAGGGCTGACACTGAACTTCATCACTCTCATGTTATGTGCCTGGTCATAGGTGGTGATGGTGCCCGTCTTGACAAGGAACTGGTCCACTCCAACCAGACCAACGATATTTCCACAAGGCACATCTTCAATGGGCTCGACGTAACGGCCCATCATCAGAATGGTCCTGGTAGAGATTAGGATAGCACAAATAGGTAAGTCAGATGTGGTCTATCTGACAAATTCATTCTCATAACAGATTAATAAAAAATGTTGAAACCAACCTCTGAATTGGCTTCAAGTAGAGGTCGTCCTTTTTGCCGGGGACGAAATTTGGTCCCATGATGCGCACTTTCAGGCCAGTGGACACAGACCCAGAGAACACACGACCAAATGCGTAGAAGCGACCCTTGTCGCTGGTGGGGACCATCTTTGAGATGTACATCATCAGGGGACCCTTGGGGTCGCAGTTCTTGATACCTAATGATCAGTTAAAAATCAGTATTAGCATACGGCTAAATTACAAGACAAACTCATGTTAGGATACCTTAAAAAAACAAACAAAAAAAAACAACAACAACAAAAAACACTGACTGAAATTCGGAATATTTAAAATAATGACAACTGACTCAACTCTTTGTGTGCATGAGCATATTTGAAATACATTAGATTCATACCCATGGCAGCCTCGTCATCTCCAGGTCCTTCATAGAGGAGCTCACAACGGTACTTCTGGGCAGTGACAGGGGAAGGCAGGTGAATGGTGATCATTTGCAGAAGGGCTTCTCCAGCAGGCAGCCAGCGGCGCATAACAGCCTTCAGGAGAGGCTTACCCTCCTTATCCTTGTCCTCATTATCCAACTTGATGTCCATCTTCTGGATCAGTGTGGCAGCTTCTTCCTTCCTGAAGTTCATAATGGCATCAAACACCTAGATGGGAAATTATTTACATTAGTCATTGCATAGTGTGCAATTTTACATGAGCACAGCCAGGATGCTAATGAAGCCTCTGTGCCTGCTCAGGCTTAAGGTTATCATCACTAGTTTGTCAGGTCAAAGTGAAGAATGTTTAAATCATCACATGCAGGCATACAAAAACTTTCATTTTGTCTAACCAAGAAGTACAAAGCATAGCACCTCTAACATTGCCATATTTTACCCTTGTAAATATTTAAATATATTTAAATTCTTCTTACCTTGAAGATGGGATCCAGTACAAGAGCACAGAAGGTGCGGGCGTTCTTTTTGCCATCAGGTGAAATTGCAGCCTTGACAAACTTTCCGTTTGCTGTGTCATAGTACCTAGTAATGTAAAAGTGTAAAGATTAGCCATTACAGATGCACTGAAAAGGGACCCTACTGTATCACTGTTGCTAGCTACATATGCTAATCAGATGGGGGTTTTCTGGGCTGCATTGCTCAAAAATGCACCAAGAATGAGAGAGCACTTTGCAAATTGATCACATGATGCTGGCAATGTCAGAAAATGGCTTATGTGACACAAGCTATTGTTAATTTACTTAATTGTTAAACTAGAATCAATAAGCAACAGTTTTAAAAAAATGTCCGATGTATAAACAGTAATATGCAATGTCATGCAAACAGTATGAGATTCTATTCCTCTGTTTACAGACCTAAGCCCTCAAAGTCTGAGCATTAGAGACGCACCTATCTCCCCACAGCTTCTTCATCATGTCTTCCACTTTCTTGCAGCGCTCAGCTGGTGTCATCTGTGTGTTGCCCTTGGCAGCAAACTTGGCTGCGTACATCTCAGCAAACTGCTTGAGGGTGAAAGCCCAGCCATGGAGTCCAGAGCCAAAGCCAACAGTACCGAGGACTGGATCAACCTTGAAGAGAGACACCACTATATCAGTAACTGTGCTAAAATACTCTCATACACAAACTGGCATATATTTGTTGCAATTAAAATTTTCAGAGAACTGCTCACCATGATGTTACCCATAGGTCCATTTTCATCCTCTCCATAAGTGGAAATGATGACATTGACGGACTCAACGATACGCTGGAAAGTCTGGTAAAGGTCTTCAGGTTCAAGCTGCAGCTCCAACAAGGCACGGTCCATTTTGTTCATCATCAGGACTGGCTTAATGCGCTCACCAATAGCCTGACGGAGCACAGTCTCGGTCTGCACGCAAACACCTTGCAGGGATACACAACATGACAACTTAACCCATCGAAGAGCAGTTCAAGTTATAAATCATTTCATACAAGTAGGAAATTTTTAACACAAGTATACAAGATTGCACTGGCACAAGTCTTCCTCTGACGTGTGCATATTCTTAATGAACTTCAGTCACAAACTGAAACCTTAACTTGAATCTAAATGCCATCTAATCTCCCAGAGCCGTTCTGAGCATGAACACTAAAACAACCGAGTTTCCCCAGAATCCAGGAGCCTTTTAAACAAAACAAAAAAATTATCTTAACATTAAACACACAAGTCTACTACACCTAATATATCTTCTCACCCATTTCCTGTTTCCTTCTTTACACTTGTGGACTTGAAATGTGCAGGTGAAAATGTGAGAATTAAATGGGAGAACACAAGACTGGGCCAGCCCTTACCAGACACGCAGTCCACCACAACCAGGGCTCCGTCAGTGACACGGAGAGCAGCAGTCACTTCAGAGGAGAAGTCAACGTGCCCTGGAGAGTCGATCAAGTTGATCAAAAAGCCAGAGCCATCTTTGGACTGCTTAATGAAGGCCACGTCATTTTCGCTCAGCTCATAGTACAAGGAAATAGCTCTGCAAATTAAAAGACAAAAATATTTCATTTTTACCCCAAACCACCATGTCCAAAAATATGCAAATACTATTAGACATTGTACACATACAAAAAAGTGGAATTCTTGCTACGAAACTGATTAACATTTTTCATCTTGGGGCTCCTTGTAGGCTTTTATTGAAAATTCACATCAATTAAAATACAAAATACTTACGTTGACTTGATGGTAATGCAACGCTCCTGCTCATCTTTACGCGTGTCTGTGAAACGGGTCTCTCCAGCACGAGCTGAGGCGATGATGCCAGCCTTTGACACCAGGGAATCTGTCAAAGTTGACTTTCCATGGTCTACGTGCGCAATCACGGACATGTTACGGATGTTTGCCTTTTTGTCCATGATGGCACGGATCTGGTCTACAGTGAAGTTCACCTGAAGGGACAGAGATAAGAACATTCAGAAGATGTCTGATTTTCTCCGGGCTTTAAGCTTAAAAATAAAACAATGTTGTGGCCATTGTGTCGATCCTACTGTAAAGTGCAGCTGAAGCACCATTTCTTCCACCAACTGATGTGTAACAAGACACTAAAGCGCAGGACATACCACAACACTAAACAAAAGTGTACCCCTTTATGTCCGTTATTCCAATCAATAGCCTCTATGGCTCATGCTTTGTATAGTTCTGCTTAGTATACAGGGATCTTTCAGCAGCTTCACTACAATAACTGCGCCCACAGCCGTCTAAAATGTTGCTTACATAAGGTAAACTCAGCTCCGCTGCACTTCCACCCTGGGCGTTGGGTATCTGCCATCAAAGATGACGTTACTATTGTCTACGTTTAGCTTTTAAAAAAAAAATCAATCTTTTGCCCGGAGTTTATCAAGATATCTACCTGAAACCATCAAATTGGTTAAATGAACAGCTAACTCAACGAAACGTTGGCAAAAAGTGGTTAAAGCACCAACACCCGGCATAATGTCGGCGTGAACAGGCCACGTGTACAGACTTTGAAACCATGCTAAATGCTAACACTGACAGCGCCAACATACCGGCAAATTATATCTACATCTCGGATCAGGGCCAAAACTACATATTGACAATTTCGCTCGCCCTGCCAGGTTTAAACGCTCCAACGCTCACCGTTATTGCGCTTCTGCAACATTTGTATCGACATAAACGACAGTTTACTGGGACTACGACTAAAGTTCCCGCAAGACGCAGTGGCTGTGAAAGTTAGCCAACATTAGCGGTACACAAGAGAGCCATTTTAACCTTTAAACGTGTAGCTGGATAAACTATTAACACTGCCACAGAGGCACTAACGTAGGCAAATAGGTAAACATGTTTCAACAACACTTCAAAACAGCTTTTCGTCGGCCTTTGCGGGCCTTACAGGCCACCGGCAGATGACAAAATGGTTGCCATTTTGATCTGAGCACCATAGACTATTATGCAAGTCACAATGGATCCTTACAATGTCCATATGATGAGCTTAATACTGACGGTGAGGATACTTTGTATGCCCATCAATTCATTCCTCAGTTTAAAAAAAAAACAATAACTCACCATTTTGACAGATGGTTTAGGATTCTCTTGATGGAGAAAAGAGACAAGGAATTTTACACTGCCCACCTCACGAGGGCATAGGCAGGGAAGAGGCCGCTGACGTCAGAAAAGAGAGTTTTATACTGCTTGCGTCAACCACATGCGTCATCACGTAACGCTGCATTCAATAAGTGGAAATTGGGCACTCGAACTTTCGTTCAATGCACAAAGTCAGGGGAAACGTACTTTCCAGGTGTTTCCAGGTGCTTTTCATGCAAAAAAAAAACCCCAAATCAAAACAAAAACAACCCTAATTTATTTATCATTATGATCATGACTTTTTACATTTGGTGACCTGACAATATTTAAAAGCAAATGTTGAACAGTCCAGTGTTACTATGCTCTTAAGGTAGACTGTTCTTACCACTTGAATAAAAAAAGAAGCCAATTTGAGATAATTTAAGCAAGATAAAGTATAAAAACAGTGTAATCTACAATAAAAATAATACTGTTAAAAGTAAATGTGCCACAGGTCCATGGTGAAGTCTTGTGAGGTAGTGCAAAATTTTTTTTAATGCATACAACAGTGCAAAAAATATATAAAAGAAAGATAAAAATAAAAATAAGACTGATATTGTGCAAAAGTGCAGTGGAAATGGCATTAATAAATATCCACACTGTAACTCTAAGAAACAATAGCAAGAAGCTATAATACAGAATGTTTTGTTACCCTCCTTTTTCACTCAACTATACTCAGCCAAGTTTTACTCTTGCTTTTTTAAAGATAGATCTTTTAGAAATTGTAGCTGAAGTGTAATTAACTGATAGTCCTAAAGGAAGTGCAGCATTTCTCAAAAAATATAAAAAATACAATACAAACCTTTCTTTTTTATAATTTTAATATAGCAAATAATATTTTTTTATAAGGCTTTAAAAAATCCCACCTAACAAAATGCTCCACATGTGGCTAAAACAGCCTAATGTGCAATATTTACTGCTTACTTAGGGGTTTATGATGGCATGCATTCAAAATTCTAAGAGATATGTAAATGTTACCAGGTTAGACCCAGTCAGATGTAGTTGTAGTAAATATTTTTTTAATGTCTAAATGTGTTTTAACACCTTTTAAATTGGACGGTAAACAGATAACTTCCATCTTTTTTCACTCAAGCGGATTGCTTTCATGACTGTCTGGATGGTTAATTATCTCCTTTCCTTTTATAAAAGATAGTCAGGAGATAAGGATGGCAGCGCTGAAGCATTCTTTCCTTATCATGGCTGCACACTCCCATTTCACTACCTAGTTGGAGACGTTAATTCCGACTTCCCAGTTGTCTTCGAATGCAGCATAATGGTATCCAATGTTATGTTAGCCACTGAGTAGTTTCCTGGTTTACAGGTGATTCATTAAACGTAGTTTTGTGTATGTGTGGGCGTGCGCACGTGTGTAGTCCATGGTAATTAAACAGCAATATAAAAAAATGTGTGTGATTAAGTCAATTAAAATTCTCTCTTTTTTATATATTTGAGCTTATTGGAGTATCTCAGTATGTTAAATAATAATGAACAGGCTACCTGAATTTAATCTGTACTTGTTGTGTGAAATATTAGCTTTTTATCAGGGCACATGTGTGCTAGTTATCATTCAAATTTCCTATAATCTTGTGCTGTTGATATATACATGGCTACATGTGCATGGCTAGCTCTGAGGTAGACTGGCGACATGTCCAGGGTTTCCCAAAGTCACCGGGGATAAGCTCCAACCATTGTTTGGGCACCTGTAAAGTACAACTCTAATTCCAAAAAAGTTGGGGATGCTGTGTAAAATATAAATAAAAACAGAATGCTAGGATTTGCAAATTTCACAAACCGATATTTAATTCAGAAATCATATCAAATCTTTAAACGGGACATTTTACTGTGTCATGAAACGTAAGGCTCATTTTGACTTTGATGGCAGCAACAGGTTTCAAAAAAAGTTGGGAAAGCACAACAAAAGGCTTGTAAAGTAAGTGGTACTCAAAAGAAACAGCTGGAGGAATATTTTGCAATTAATTAATCACCAAGAGGCGAACAACTTGATTGGGTATAAAAAGATTATCTTGGAGAAGCAGAGTTTCTCAGAAGTAAAAATGGGCCGAGGGTCACCAATGTGCAAAAAACAAATTGTGTAATGTTTTTGTAATGACAGAGAGCGATTCCAAACACCCCTATGGAAGAGTCACCAAGGGGACTGTTTACCCTGCCCGGGATGGGATTACCGGGGCTCCACCCTGAAGCCAGGCCTGGAAAGGGAGCTAAAGGGAAAGCATCTGGTGGCCATGGTGCCCGGGCGGGCACAGCCTGAAGAGGAGACATGGGCCTGCTCTCTTGTTGGCCCCCCACCCGCAGGAGATGTCCAGTTGGGCGCAATGTGTTTTGGGCAGTGGCCAAGGGTAGGCCCTGGTGGAGGCCCTGGCAGATTGATCCCTGGCTAACGAGATGGGCTATTGGGACATGGAATGTCACCTCTCTGGTGGGGAAGGAGCCTGATCTAGTGCGTGAGGTTGAGAGATACTGGCTAGATATAGTTGGGCTCACCTCAACCCACGGCCTGGGCTCTGGAACCAGTCTCCTGGAGAGGGGCTGGACTCTGTTCTAGTCTGTAGTTGCCTTTGGTAAAAGGCAGTGAGCTGGCTTGGGGTTTTTTTTTTTAAACCTTTATTTTACCAGGTTAAAAAAAAAAATTATATATATATATATATATATATATATATATATATATATATATATATATATATACAGTGCCTTGCGAAAGTATTCGGCCCCTTTCAACCTTTCAACCTTTTGCCACATTTCAGGCTTCAAACATAAAGATATAAAATTATAATTTTTTGTGAAGAATCAACAACAAGTGGGACACAATCGTGAAGTGGAATGAAATTTATGGATGTGTCAAACTTTTTTAACAAATAAAAAACTGAAAAGTGGGGCGTGCAATATTATTC
>JAMQGT020008973.1:20000-30316 GCA_024447675.2 Pterophyllum scalare | reverse complement strand
GTATTGCTTACACCCTATAACATTACTTTTTTTTTCTTATGAAAGGATTTTAACTTGCATGTCTGGATACAGCAACAATTTCCTGGAAGTGGTTTTTAGAGCCCATGCAGTGACTTCCACTTCAGAGTTGTGACTGTATGTAGAAGTGTAGAGTTTTTTGTGTAGTGTTTACAGTAAGTCATTGTTTTACATTCCACATAGTGAAAGAATGAAAGTGTTTACAAATCAGCTCAGTGATTTAAGAATATTTCTCAAGATGAAATTTAACAAAAAAAGGGGGGGGGTGGGGGTGGGGCTGCTTTATCTACAGTACTTGGCATCGTTAAAAGACTCAGGTAATCCAGAGAAATTTATGCACACAAAGCACCAAGCCAAAAGCCATATTTAATGCTTGTGATTGTTTGCCCCTCAGACAGCTTGTATTAACACTCAAACAAGATACATAATTACACCACAGATAAAAGAGCTACAAAGAAAGAACAGCAGAAATGGAGAAAATGGATTATTTGGACATTACACTGAATGAACGTGTGTTCTTTTCAGAGAACACACAGACATATAAATACAGAGAGAAGCATATTTCTAATCAGATTCTGGGCATTGCGTGGTGACCACCAGCCAATATAACAGACTGGTGAGAAAGACTCCTGGGGTAGAAGGGCAGCTTGTGACCATGGGAAGATTCACTGACTTGATTTCTTCATCAGCAGGTGCCAGGGTCCCCTGACACATGGACACATAGAGCCAGCTTGCACACGTAACACATATGTGTGCAGAGACGCTTACACACGCCAATCCAAGTGAGGGTCTGAGACCTTGTGTTAAGGTTACATGCTGAGGCAACCCCTGAACTGTCCATATGATGATTTGGCTAGACACCTGACCTCTTTAATTTTTTTTGCCATCCTTTTATGTGGGTTAGGGTACTGTACTTGAATGTTTACAAATATTAATAAAGCAACATATCCTGCAACTTTTTCTACTGTAGCCATGTTTTTTGGTGCTCTAACTTGCAATGTTTTAATTTTTTTTTTTAATCTTAAACAACAATTTAGCAATATTTATCTTTGGCTTACTGGTTCAAACTGTGCTTCAATAGCTCATAAAGAGGGCAATGCTACATGTAGGGTAATAAGATTCAGTCTTATCAGGAAAAGAGCTTGCTTTCAGAGCTAGGAGTCAAAGTCATTCGTTTATCTACACATGTAGTGGGACTCCGGGATCTCTGTGTCTGTGCTTACATGCATGCATATAGTTATCCAAAGGACCGACATGACACTTGGTTATCGCCTCTCGCCTATGGCCTCTCTGTCACATACAGCACAGACAGTCATAAGTAGCATATGAAGTCCCTAAAGTAAATGATACCAACCATGCATTATGAATCATCACGCAGGTAAACAAGACCCAGTGACCTTTTGGACCAGTGGTGGGGGCAGTAGATAAAAAAAAAGAAAAAATAGAAAAGGAAGCCAGACTTTATTTATTTATTTATTACACCAGGAAGTAGGTGCACCAAGAGGAAGGACTGAGAATACAAATCTGTACTTGGAACCTCGTAATGCCTCTAGGAGACATTAGACAGTATACATGGCAGTTTCATTATTTCTAAGGCCAAGCTGAAAAATTATTACCCATCACAGTGAAACAGTCATCTTGAACTAGTTTTCAATACTGGTAAAATCTAGGGGAAAACACACCCTTTTCTTTGCTATCTTTTGAGCTTTTACTTGTATTACTTCTCAGAAAAGCAAGAGATTTATTTATGTTAACATGGGCTTCCAGGAACATTTTAGGATTTATGTGAATGTAGGGCATGTAACAGTAAAGCTGATAAAACGTGTTAATTAATTTGTATTTAATTTATAATTTTAATTTATGTACTTACTATGTGATTTTGGCATTATATGATGAATGTGAAAACATAAAACTAATATTTTTGGTGTCCAAGCATCTAAAAACAAAAAGATTGAGTACTGGGCAAGCCAAAGACAGAATTTTATTTAATGGGACCATGAGTACAGGAATGAAATATGGATTGGATTATTGTCCAGTGGAAGTCCATTTAATCCAATTTCACTTTGTCTGTGAGTGATGTGAAATGTTTATCTCAGTCAAGTATATAGAAGACACCAAATATTTATTTTCTAATATAGAAATAAATATATGCATCCATCACCACAAACATCCACAATAAGAGATGGATTTCAGATTTCGCTTGCCTGCCCATCACTTCCTTTTTTCCCCCACCAATGTTGGGATGCCTGACTGACGGATTTCCCTCTCTGAAAAGATGAGGCTAAAATTTATTAAAATTAATCTCATTGGTATGCAAACATCAGATATCTTTTCATGGACAATCAGCTTCCAGTATTAGGGATCTGTTGATGGCCCTTTATGCTCCTATTTTGTTTACCCATGTTGGTTATGTTTGCAGGGCTAAGACTAAAGAGCATAATTTCAGGCAATTACTGTTTTTAAAGCAGTCAATACTAGAGACAGATTCTTGAATGCTTGTTGAGCCAAACACTGTGTCAGAAGTAAATACTAAAGTTAAATTCGATCACGGTTATTCTCTTCTTTTTAGAAGCAGAATAGATTTGGAACATAGATAAGCTCTTGATCTAATGGAAAACCTACAGTAGCACCCATTCACGAAGGTAATTTTGATGGAGTGCTAATAGAAAACACCCATAAACACGTGTGTGTGTGTGTGTGTTTCAAAAGCCTTCAAAGTTTTTGGTGATATAATAGTAAGCAAAAACTATCTATATAGCACCTTTAAAGATAAATATTTCAAAGTGCTTCTCAATAAAAATGCTAAAACATTCAAATAAAAAGCAAGTTTCAAAAGAGGAGTTTTTAGCTACTTTTGGAAAGAGACTGCCGAATCCATAGATTGCAATCTCAGAGGGAGAGAATTCCAGCTTCTGTTGCGAAAAACTGTGTCGCCTTTTGTTTCAGGGACCTGCTGGGGACGTATGAATTTAAAAGTTCTCTTATGCATCTCTGGAGCTTGTCCATGCAGCACTCTAAAAATCAAAACCAGAATCTTAAAGTGGACTCTGAAGTTAATTGGATGCCAGTGTAACTGAATTAGTAAAGGTGTAATATGCAGTGACATGCGGTGAGGTTTGTGACGGGTGAGGCACTGACTCGTCTGGAGTCAGATGTTCACATATATCAACCCAAAATAGAAGCTTATATTTCAATTTTAATTATGCTAATGATTAATTATGCTTTAATCAACTCCATACTGTTCAAAAATGATGGCAAGAAAAACAAAATATTTAATGTAAGGTCAAACTTTTTTTAATTTTTTATCTTACCTTTATTTGAAGATGCGCCCATCCTTCTCCCTATGGGGCAGCACTGTTGCAGCACTGCCCCCTATTGGTGCGGCATGGTACTTTCTGCCTCACCCTGCTTATTTTCACCGTGAATGACCGATCACAAAGAAAAAACACGTCACACACATTCATTCAATATATTAGACAGACTGTGGAACATCAGCATGTGTAGCACATGTGTCATCAAACATGTATATTGGCGATACAAAGAGAGACAGCAATGGGCATGCGGCAGCCGCCCGCTTCATTTATTGTATGTGACACAGCGCCACCAGAGGTAGGCCACAGCACTGCACTGACTCACTCTGCAATTCTTCGATGTCTATGAACAGGCAATGCGTAAATTCTGTGTTTTTGATTATTGAAGTGTTGAAATAATTCAGTTTTATAGAAAAGTTGTATAGAACAGTCAAGTGGTCAAATGTATTTTCTCTTATCACTGTTAGTATTTTGCTTGTCATCCTGACTGCATGTCACTGATAATACGTGAATACGTAGAAAACAAAAGCCTCACAATGGCATTCGGAATAACCTCAAGACATTCCAGGAAGGTTTTGTTAAGACAAGTGAAAAACGCATTACAATAATCCAGACATGATTAAATAAATGCATGAACAACAATTTCCAATTTAATAAAGTGTGACACAATAGAACTTAGCTTGACAATATTTTTTTAAAGCAAGCGTGAACCAGAGATTTTAGTGAAAGCTGCACAAAAAGTCACACTAAGTTTCCTGATAGAAGATTTAGCAAATGTAGCAATGGGATCTAGAGTTTCCATTGCCATTAGCACAAATCTGTCAAGGCACACAAGAACTTCTGTTTTCTTTTCATTAAATTGCTCAAAATGTGCTGAAGAAGAAGCAAATATAACAAACAATAAAGATCCCAAAACAAAACCATGTGGCACACCGTAGGTGAGAGACATGGAGGAAAACCTGTACTTAGAAACAACCACAGAAAAAGAACATTCAGATAGATATGATGAGAAAAATTCCAAAGCAAACCCCGACACTCCCACTAAGTATCTCAGTCTATCAAGCATAATGTGATGGTTAACAGTATCAAAGGCAGAGTCCAACATCAGCAAAACAGAATATTCTCCTCATCACTTTGCAAATAAGCAGAGATTTGACCAGACACCAGTGAAGGCGTTGATTATATTATATGTATGCATCCAACGCCTAACCTATTTCCTGTGCCACATATGGCACATGTTTATTTAGTCTATTCTTCAGAGCCTAGACAACATTTCCCGCAAGTGTCATTATTAGTGGAATTCTGATAATGCTTTCAACAATACTCCATTTGGACAATAAAAGAGAAAGAGGGAAACTAGGAGTCCTGTGGAGAGTGGAAGATGACGTGACTGGCTGTACTGTTGATTGAGGACATGGCATATATGTTTGGCTTATTGATACCAGGATTTCTCCTGATTGGACTTGGGGATACCTGGCTTATCGTGAAATTCGGGAAGTCTGGGCAGACATTCGGGCAGCCGTTCCGGCCTTGGTAAGGCTGCCTGTGACGGGAATGCAGAGCAGTACAAACTCAAAATCAGACTCAGGATATCTGGAGCTGAATCGGAAGGGATTAGATCTTGGAGAAGTGTGTGTTTCTGCGCGGCGAGGAACGAACCAAGAAAATTCAGATGATTGGATTTTTCAGCATTGAGAGGTGCCAGAAAGACTGTAAGGCTGTCAGCAAATTGCTCAGTGACAGCCTGTACCAAAACAATTGTAGAAACTGAAATCTGGCTCCCTGACGGCCTTTGATTGCCGGTTATCTCATTTTTCTCATGGATGTTATGTAAATAGATGCTCTACGCCCCCGCTTGTCCCATCTTCTGATCTGTGTGAACTGATATCTCTAGACCAAGCTGCTGATGAACATTCCACCTCTTATCAGGAACTGTCAGCTGAGTGGGGAGTTGAGTCAGTCCACAGTAACCAGAACCCACTCGCCTCCGCTGGCTTCCTTCCATCCCCGCCCCTCCCCACCCTAGCGCTCCCATGCTATATGCGTGCTTACAATGCAGAGGTTTTTTGGCAACCTCATATTGTGCCCTGTGCGGCATAGTATGAGATGATTTTTTTTCTCCTCACCCACCCCACCCCGTGTTCACTATTGTTTCATCTCTTGTAGCGGCAGCGCCTCTCGCGATGGCAGCAAGACTGCAGACACTTATCTCCCTATATTTGTCTGGTTTGTTTGTCTTCTTGGATGGGTGTTCTGTTAACTATAATTTCCCCATTGCGCGACCAATAAAGTCAATGTGAATTCCTGTTAACTCATATCACTGTTATTAGTATATATAAGTGAGTGCTCAACATTTCCAGTGGAAACTGCATTTTCATTGTGCTTTTCAGCTGAACAACATAAGAACAGTCAGCAGTGAATGACACAAAAGAGTTCACAGGAGCTGCCTGAAACTACAGGTACTCAACTTCCAATTAATCAGTTCATTCATGGTGTCCACTCTAAGGGTATATTATGATTTGGTCTTGTTTGTCATATAAAAGCATTTTGTCAAAAGTGTCACTCAACAACCTGTCCTTGCAGCCATGGACCATAATGACAGTTGTCAGAAGATCAGGTTGACCAGGTAAATGGCACCTCACTCACTATAACAATTTCTGAATGAAAGGACTGAACCACTATTGCATTCTTCATTTGTTTCTTATTCTTTGTTGCCTACCTTTCACCATTCATTCCACAAAATGTAATCACATGCATCCACAAATAATGAATAAATGAGAATATTGCTACACTCAAGGGGTGTTTTATTTTAGTTTCAAATTGTTCAAGCAAGAATGTATAGAACTGTTTTGCTCCTGAGAGGAGTAATGTAATTGTATCAGTTGCTTTTGACTGAAATTTCCAGTGATGCTTATTTGACTCAAAATGTAAGAAACTGTTATGCCAAATATAAGTGCCACTATAACGTAACTTTAAACTACACATGGGATAAATCCACATGGACTCCTAACCCAGTTCCTAAAGAAACATAAGTTCCTCAGGCCAGTTTAGAACAATGGGTCCCCGATTAGAATCATGTAAGAAAAAAAGAAATAAAAGAAAGGAAACTTGCTGCAGGTATTTGTCATTGTCATCTGAGTGGAAGCCCCAGATCCTGGGCATTCATTGTTGATTGGACAGACTCCAGTGGCTGTATTTCCTGCACCTTTATCTAAAAGAAATGACTCATTACATTCTGATTTTACAAGACCCAAAGTAACTACTGATCAAGGAGTGCAGCAGAAGGTAAATCCACTTCTCAAATTCTGCAATAGCATCTCCTAGAGTATTTGCTGAGTTTACATTGGTTTATACAGTCTTTCTCTTTTAACTATTGAGTGTGATCAAAGCAGCAAGCTGAGACATGTCAGTTTGCCTTTCTAGGTCATGTGACCTATCGGTGGAGTTGGGAACGTCAAGACAGCTGTTTGTTATTAGGGACTGATTGTGGCCGACCTGGCCAGTCTCTCTCTTCTCCTCATGGCAGACAGGCGATGGACACACACTTTTGTTGCTCACTTTTCCAAGCACATGTCACATAACTGATTCACTTGCATTTTTTTGTACATATGCAAGTTAACTCATAATGTGCTTGTGAACCTAAAAAATGGATGGATGGATAATCTAAAGATGATTTTTAAATTAAACTTTATTAATTTAATTTAGTGTCAAGAAAGATTAATTATGGAGAAAGAGAGTAGGGGAGTGGCATGTAGCAGATAGTATGGTCAACTTGAACCTCATTGCTCAGTACAGTTGTACTCGTGCCCTCGCCATTCAGTAATCACGTCCACAGGTGAGAGTCCAAAGAACAGTGTATCCTACTGTACTGTACTGTACTGTACAGGGTGGCAAAGAGAGGGCTGATTATGATAGTAAAACTGTCAATTTACTATTCTCCATTCCCACCCTCACCTATGGTCACAATACGTGGGTACTGACTGAAAATAAAAGGTCGAGAACACAAGTGACAAAATACTTGTCATGCATGGACAAATTCTACTGAGCAAAGTGTGGTGGTAGATTGAAGCCCTAAATGCAGAATAGGAGCAGGAGTCATGAGAAACACTGGGGAAAGCACAGCTAAGAGGAAAAACACGACAAAGAGCAAGGGGAGACTTGGGAAAATGCACACCAGGTAATTAGGGAAATTGGAAACACAGGGAACACCGCTGAAACTCACTGAGGAAATGAGACTGGGGAAAGTAAAACTGAACACTAAACACATGGGAGAAAGGCTACTGGAATAAAACAGGAAATAACCCAACAAGGAAACATCACACAGAGAGGCTGGACAATAAATGGCACCGCAGAGGTGGCGCGGAGGAATATAACAAAATCAGTAATAACTGCAACAAAAGCACAAAGACAAAGAAAGAAACTAGGAACATAAACCACTTCTCAAACCCAAAACAAATAAAGAAATGACAAAACTCAAAATACTGGGTCAACGACCCAGGGACCATGACACAGAGGATGGTCAGGGAATCTCTGCTTAGACTTTGTGCTTCATCAACCCATACCGGATAACACTGGATTGATTCATGTAAATCTACAGCTTTTGCATAGTACAGTCCTTTTTTATTCTGGTACAGTTTTATTGTTCAAGATATTCCATGAAGCAAAATAGTATAAAGAGTAGAAGACAGTTCATATGTTGTCTAATTATTTTATTAGTCTAGGTTTAAAAGAACATTTTGATTCATGGGAATAAGAAACCAATGTTTGCTTTGACTTTAATAAATAAGTCCAACATTAATAAATATAAAAGACACTAATTGTGACAGTGAACCCAACAAATACTTTTGCCATGCAAAGGAATTCTGTTGGCCTCATCCCTCTTTCCTTCAGCTTTGCTGAACCCAGAATGACCTTAATGAATAATGAGGTATTCCAGTGGTAACCTTGACAACTGGTCTACTTTGTTAGCAGATGGGAAGAGAGTTAAGCAATTCAGCTGCTGACAAGGAAGTGCAGAGTGTTTATTTTGTCCTCTGAATAGAGGGATGGAAGACTCCTGATGAACACTGACAATATGAAGAGCACATTGTGCAAGCACATTAATAATACACTCCTAAAATGCCTGAGCATGCTTTTAAAAAGGGTCACACAGTCACGAAAGGATGTAGGTAAGGTGTATAAATGAACGATGAGGGAGGGATGACAACAAGGTTAAAAGATATCTTGGCTTGGTTTCACACACTTTATTTGGATCACTTGTCCTATTTTATAGGCCCTAAGAAGAGAAACTACTAATTTTGGGGTATACTAATTAGTGAGTTTTTTCAGTATAGGAGGATATTTTAGTATGTACAAAGTGCATAATTAATAAGCCAAGAAACTTAAATGGCTTCCTTAGTGTTCAGCATTAATTGCCTCAGCAAATTAACATATCCGCCCCATCATTTTCTCCCACTGTGACTCGAACACTTTAAGATTACAGAATACCCAGGGGCACTTCCTCATAGGGGCACTGAAACGGTCATGAACCTGAAATTTTTGGAATATGTACGGTATGTCTATGTGGTATACAAAGGATAACTTTGTGGTTAGGACACTATTACGTAGGGTCAGTTTTCTGCAAAAGCCAGTTAACTCAACACTTTTATAACCATTAAACACTATCAACTATTTTTTTTTTACTGGTATTTATGTTATAAATCTTAATTTTTACATTTCTGTTTATAAAAGTGAGATTCTTTTTATGTGCTGCTACCTGAGTAATTGTTTCAGAAATTCCTAATATAAATTGTTTTTTTTTTTTGCCTTATTAATATTTACAAAGCACTTATTGCATGCTAATGTACTGATTTGTCAAAAGAAAGTGACATAACTTGATATGAGGGCAATGCAAAAGTGTTCAAAATCATAGCATTTCCTAAGGCTACAAAAATATTTACTGAAATGAATTTCATTGACTTGGGCTCTGCATAGATGCACTGATGTGTGCCAAATGTGCCAAGCCAGTGTGCCAGCTCAGTGGGTGCAACTCCCCCAGTGTCAGATGACCAGGTTGTGAATCATTGATCTGAGCAAATCAATAGTCAGCACGTCCATCTCCCGTCCGCTCTCAGTGGGTCACCATCTGTGTGTGTGTCCATATCCTGTCCGAAGCCATCGCAGGAGCCCATCAGCACGCACCAGGTGGCTGCCATCTGGGTCCCGCCGCTTAACACACAGCATGGTTCTCTGTGTAGGAGAGTGTTGTACGTATGCATGTGTCTGCAAGATAAAGACTGACTATTAAATGTCACATTTGTGGGCGTGGATCCACAGTTCCTGTGTTGTAAGTGTTGAATTGAGTCCACACATGTGAAAACATAAAAGGTCCACAGTGTAACTATGCAGAAAGGTGAACGTTTCTGTAAAACGTGTGCAGACACAGATACCCAGTTGCAGTGAAGCCAGTGGGCAGCGCTGAAGAATGTTGGGTGATAATAAAGTGTTAACAAGGTGCTTGCTGTTTTGGCATGCCACTGTCATGATGGCTGAGTGTGAAATATTTTAGAAGATGGACTGTTTTGAAGTAAGTGTACAAACATGGAAGTGTTGCTGCGTTGGTGTGAGTTCCTGACACTTTTTGACTAGCTCCCTTTCACACTCTTAAGTATCACATGGCTTGCTGAATTTGTAGACTTGCGTCATGACACTTTACTGCACACTACCTCATGCTTTGCTGTTGAAATGGATACAAAATTCACCATATTTCTCCTTTTGCCTTGATTTTTTGGGAATATTCATTGCTCTGCTGTTTGCCTTTGAAAAGCTACATAATTTAAAATATACACTAAGATTTTTAAACTCTTACACATGTTTTGGCAACTTCCCCCCTCCCATCTACTAATTCCTAAATATGTGCCTCACTCATTATTTATTTTGATGCAGTATTGGTGCAGGTGTTCATAGATTAGTGAACTCAAAAGAGCTGAACTGAAAAAGTAACTATGC
>JAMQGT020008973.1:0-15000 GCA_024447675.2 Pterophyllum scalare | reverse complement strand
GACTGTGTATGTGTGTACATATGAGCCTGTCAGTGAATATTTGCTTCATTTTCGCTCAGTTTCACAAGCTTAAGTGACAGGGTCGTATGCCATCTTCCTCTCTCCCTTCTTTAGGTGTCAAACATGGACAGGAAGTCAAGGAATTTAAGCCCTGTGCTTCCTGCCAGTGTATGACTCAGTTATCGTTCAAGCACAGCTGTTTCTACTGAGAAATGTTGTCATCTCCCTTGTTGCTAGGATTATTTCAATTTAGGTATCTGTCATGCACACTGATGCTGAGGCAGAGTTCATAGAAAGCTGGGGGAAGTGCTGTTACTTAAAATTCAGACCTGCAAAGCGCATTTAAATCTAACAATTAACCAAGTTACATTTTAATAACACACACAAAGAGGTTTTTAATTCAACAATTCATCATTTTGGACTCTGGCACTGAAGGAATCTTATGGGGTATGATCAAAAACTGCTCTAAACCCTATTTTGTGCATAAACAGAGTCCAGCATGGCCATGCATATGCAACAGGTGCCAGTAGTAACTTTCTCGACACAGGATTTTGCTTGACTTCAAACTTTCACACATTTTTGTGACTTGCTAGTATGTGTTCACTGTGGGGCAGAAGCAGTACTGTGTCATGTCTGCAAAGAATTAAAGGCCTGGGATCGGTCAACCTTCATTTCGAATCATTAGGTGAAAAGATTTATTATATTTCAAAGAATTTCCAAAGTATCTCTTATCTTTAGAGCTCCAGGCTATTCATTTTGGCCTTACATTTATGCAGCTGTTAATGAGGATCTTTCAGCGAAGGATAAATAGTAGAGATCATTTTAAGAATTTATAACCAGTTAATCAACTTTTTTGGAAAATCCACAAGAGATGCAATTATTATTCTAAATCATTATTAATTGTCTTGATGCAATGCAGAGACAGCTTATGATTATATTAAAGTTCCAAATTAGTTATTTAGTTGCACATAAAACTAAAATGTTTATGAATAGCATTTTATTCCACAGATTTAAACAAATAAAATATACCTAATGCTAAATGATAACAATATATAAGGATATATTGATTGTAATTGTAGCTAGAACCCAATTACTTACATTAATAGAATATGAACTGATTACTGATAAGATTAATGGTACTGGATTTGGTGACCGAGTTTACAGAGGTGTCACAGTCTTAAAATTCATGCTTTACTCTTTGAAATGCTATCCTATGGGAAATTGACTTTTATTGATAAAGTAAATCATAGAAATTAAAGAACTACATCATCAAAGTGGGCTTTCGATCAGTGGTCTGTTTAGAAATGGATAAAGGGAAGGATGCTATTAACATGATAAAGTTAACAACAGGTTTTCATATAATATTTTTATTTTGTATTTGAAACATTATTTGTTTAGTATTTGCAATCAATCTGGAACTAAAGCATTATTTAAGACTTGTTGCTGTTATATGTTGGTCTAAGTAAATCAAAGACATATATCTCAGACCTTTGATTAAGGCTTGTGCGGTTAAAATTCAAGTGTTTTTCTCACCTCTGCCTCCAGCTTAAATCAAACAGTTTTTTTCAAGTGCTGCCAGCAGCCCTCTTAAGGCAACGTTTGTTTCTTTCCTTTAAGTGAATGGGTTATCATTATCGGTATGTTCATCTCAGGCAGGTCATTTAAAACTAGCACAAGGTTAATTAATTAATCAAGCTTAATGGAGGACCTTTAAGAATCTCATGAAGAAATATGTGTTTTATAAAGGCCTTAAAAATGTGGCTTTACTATTCGCCAGGAGTTTATTGATTGGCCAACCTCATTCTTTTTAGAGGTCTAAGTAAGTTTTGCGGATGTGTGTACCTAAGCAGATGATATGCAATTGAAGAAGTTGTTTTTAAAGTATAAAATATTTCAGTGGATATTATGGATGCAAGTACATTTTTTTTGTCCATATTACAGTTAAAATAACAACTGAAAAAACGTATTTGAGCTGTGTTGACAACTTAACATCAATCGACCATAGTCTAGCTTTATACTGTATATCAGATAAATTATTGCCCATAAAGACTGTATTTATATCAAAAATGCAGTCTTTAGGAAAAGAAAGAGTGGTTTCCTTTATTTATTTCCAGTAGCTGTTATGGAACCTCTCAGAGTACTTGTTTAGTGATTCATTTATCTGTCCGAAGTAACTTAATAGCTTGAAGAAGAGCTTGAGATGCTGTATTTACACAAAAACCATTGCTAGTCTTGTTTAATTTGAGAACAGTCCGTTTGCTTTCTTGCTTTGTTTTGTCATTTGCTATAGGATTCAATTACATACAATATCTGTTATACACTAAAATGTTCAGAAGATAAGGAACCTGACTCCATATCTGCAATTGCGCATTGCTTTGAAAGTAACCCTCTAATGTATTTACTAGCAGATCATATGTCAATCAACTGTATTTTTCACTCTCACTGCTAGTCTCTTCAGTTGCTCAGTTGTGGTCCCGCCACCTTTGTGTTGCCAGCAGTTATTTCACCCGTAGTCTCTTGAAGCTGCTAAATATCATTCACTTTCTATGGTCATAAAAGGTTTGGACACTCACCCATTTTTATGAATGGGTGAGTGTGTCCAAACTTTTGACTGGTTCTGTATTTTAGTGCTATTAGTTTGCTTATGATCAATGAGAAGCACAGATGATGCATTACACACTTGGTTCAAAGCGTCGCAAAGACTCCTGTGGTAATTCATGTGTTTGTTGATTTTAACTCAGCTTTTAACACTGCACAGCTGCATAGCTTAATGCAGTGGATGCTTTATTCTTCTTACCACAACATGAAAGGAGGGTTTAATTATTTTTCATAGTTTGTAGAATGGCTAATAACTGTCAGAACCAAGATCAGTCAGCATCAGAGCTCTCTAGGGTTGTTTCACCTCAAGCTGTCGACTGTGTTATGTTATCAAATTCTCTTATGCCACTATAGTTTTTGGCTTGAAGCACAATAACAGTGGTCTGTCATATTGCCTCTTTTTAAGTATGCTTCTGCAAAGTGCAGTGATAAGCATGTGCTGGTGTTTGATCCCAAATTGTGAGTGAATGCTGGCCAGATATGAGACATATAAACCAACTGCCTAATATTGTGTAGGTCAGTCTGGTTCCACCAAAACAGCACTGATCTGCTGAGCAGTAGAATGTATGTAATGTAGTGACTGACCAGGAATGCAGGTAATCAATCACTCAGGTTAGGTTTTATGAATATGAAGTGGTCCACGTTGTTGACATAATCAGTTGATAATCCATGATGATTTTTTTTCTTTCAACAAATGCATTTTCACACCAATGCTGGGTGTTTAATGTCAAACATTGTGTAAGCTGTGGATAGCAGCATAGCATGGCTGATACTGTAACTAGACACAATAAGCTTTATATCCTGGGGTGCCTCAGTGCAGCATATTGCTAGAGGCTATATAGCAATTAAATGTAGCAACAAAATGACCAGAGACTAGATAATGTAAGATGAGTGGATGAAAGACTATTTTTTTCTTTGGTAATTGTGTTTTTTATTGTAAATGTGTGGGATGTGTTGTCTACCTGATGGCAGGAAGCTCTGTTTTGTTTTATGATTTGTAATTATGGTGGATCAACTCAGCTGTGAGTCCAACTTTCCCCACAGGGACAATTAAATGTATTATCCCTAATCATAATATGTAGCTGAACTTCGTAGCCACAGTTATGCTGTCTCACTGAGCCTGAGGGTAGGAGCAGACTTTGTACTTTGTCTGATTTTTCGGACTTTCCAGAACAGTCAATTAAATACTATGTGGCAAAAAGAAAAAAAATCATATTGCCATGACCTTAAAAGGTGAGGTAACTAAGCTCACTCTAAAGCAGGACCCAGAAGACAGCAACTAAGTTCACAGATTTTATTAGCACAACAGAGCACTTCACTAGGGAATGGTGGGACGGGGAGAACTTGACAGGGTCAGACTGGTAGCTCAGGTTCACGGTCTTAGAGAAGGGGAGACAGGTGTTAGGTCCTAGAAAAACTGAGGCTGAGTGGCAGCACAATGGGGTCACAGGTATGTTTTGAGATTCACAGAACTGCCTTACTTGAGAGGAATTGGACAAGCACTGGGGCAGTAGCCATTGGTCAGGTTCCACGGGTGAATCAAATCCAAAGGAGGATGAGTAGGCATTTCAGTATGGGATGTAGGTACCCAGCCAAGTGTCTCCAGAGGGAGCAAACCAGCTTAGGAATGACAGGTCAGTGAGGGTGGAAACAGAACCACTATCCAGTTATGCAGGGAGCTCTAAGGAGGAGAGAAACACAGGACAGGAAATACTCACGGTAAATTCAATGCCATAAGGGAGCCTAATTACCAACAGAGCACAACAATCCAGCAAAAACTGGGTGCTGGAGCTGGTCCTTACATACTGCAGTTGATTAGGTTGATGTTGAACAGGTATGTAGGCACACACCTGGGAGACCAAACATTTTGTTCTCAACAGAGAATGCAATATAAAAGACATAAAGAGCTGACCAGTGTAAAGCTATGTCACATACAGTACCAGTCAAAAGTTTGGAAAAGTGTGCCCAAACTTTTGACTGGTACTGTACATTCATACAACCCCTTGCCACAAATTTTTTAATGTTAAATACAAAGGTATTCTATTCTCCGTTATTTTTCTGTATTTATTTCTACTGTATCAGCCTATGGATCCAATATGTTAAAAGTTAATGGGAGAAATTATTTGTTGGACTGATACAACATAAAATGTAGTCTCTGAGGCACCTCATATTTTGCACTGGCACTGTATGTAAATTGAGCTGCGCATTTGTCAAATGCATGTAGAGAATTCCAAGTCTGGGTTGAATTATTGTGAGCTGCCCTCTTCAGTTCAAGTGTCATCCTGGAGCTCAGCATACCTTCCAAAACATGCAGATTACACAGTATGACTGGAAAAATCCTCAAAAAAGAAATAGCCAAGTTCACTGTTGTTACACAACGCCAGTCAGACTTAGAAAAAGCGGTCCTCACATCTTGGGCAAAAGCATCATCAGTCGCGAGATATTTAGCTGATTTTCAAACTAGCTAATTAAGCTCAGATGGTAAGAAGACACACATCATCCTTGTGTAACGCACTGGCAGACACTCTCACTTGTTTCATAAACACAAGAGAGCATCCCACCGTGAAATGAAAAGGTGTCCCTACTGGTAAATGTTTGGTTTGTTTTCCATATTAGCATGCAAAGTGTAATTAAAAATTGAAGAAAACTACCTTCACGTGGCCTGTGAAATGGAGTGTGCTGATGAAGCTGCATTAAAGCATTGATTTTTAATTAGCAATTCCCAGGTGTGACATGAGCTGAAACGTGAGTCTGATTAAAGATGGTCTGTCATTTCAGCTTACTACTTATGATAAAGACATTTTTCTGTGTTTAATAAATTATTTTTAGTGTTAACCATCTTGGTTTTGTTAGTATAACAAAATATTGTAAAACAGCTAAGTGTTCATTTCCTTTTCATTTGGACACCACACCCTCCATAAGCATATTGCTTTCTTCCTAGTGGTTTATTAAATATACAGTAGTGACAACATAATGGAGCACATTATTCTTCCTGCTATCTTTATATGCATTACCATAATAAGACTGTTGAACTGTTGTGATAAAAAGGGGATCCTGGTAATGAAAAAAGTCATACTTTGCAGCAAATAATCATTGAATAAATAGTATATGTCACTCTAATCTACTTTCTGTGTTGTTCATCCTCAATCTTTCATAACAGTGTTGTACTACTGAAACATTTGCCAGAGTGTACTTAACCTAAGCCAGCAGTCGTTTCCCTTACACACTTCATTTTCTCTGTGTGCTTGTTTTGTTTTGTTTTTCATTCGGTCTTAGCTCTGTCTGGTTTGGCCAAATGTTCAGCCAGGGTTTCAGCAAGAATAATCTGAAATTAAACTCAAGCTAACTATTTAAATTGTATCAAATTAAGATAATTGACAATGTCGCATGCTTATTTTGTCTCTGTTCACTCACACGTGAACGTGCTCATTAATTTATTGCACACTGCGGGTTGGAAAGGGCAGCCTGGTGAACAAGAATGCTGATTGAACAGTAGGCATTTAAGGTATTTTATGACTGTATTTATATGACTAATCTGTATTTGGCCGTGGAGCTGAAGAAGAGTGGAATATGTTCGCTGGCTAAAACACACACACACACACACACACAGAGAGAGAGAGAGATGAACACACACTTTTATTAATGCAGTAAAAAAAAATACATAAATTTGTTTGCGCACATAAGTACATGCACAAGTGCAGTCAATTGGAAAATTGTTTGCTGGTGATGTACTGTGTGTGGGCAGACAGACTGGCTGAGAGACAGTAAAAAAAGCAGGCTGTCTGTTTAAATGTTGACAAATCCCTGACACTTAGACAGTTTGTTATCTTTCCACCCGTCTTCCATAGTGTGCCATCACATATCATAATTTTTTTTTTGATTTTCATGGATGGATTATGAAAGTGTTTGTTGAGTTCACAGATGTTAAACAGTACAACTTCAAATCTTTCAGCTCAAGAAAAAGGTCTAGTTGGGCCTGTCAGGATTTTCTGACATAAAATATTTTTAGAAGTGGTTAGTGTGCTTATGTTTTTGTTTAATCACCAAATTTAAGCTTTCCATGGAATAAATCCTATTTGATCCTGTGCTTTTGTTATTCAGAAGGCCACCTCCCCTCCTTCTTATGTACAGTGCAGACCAAAAAAGCCACTGGCACAACTCTGAATGCAACACCATGAAGGGCAAGAAGCTGTCACTACGTATAGATGAATTCTATTCATTATGCAATTTGCCCTTAGTTTTAGAGAGTAGACAAACAAGAAATGAAAGAGGCAAAAAATATAATTTATGCATCATTTATTGTACTATACTCAGGGATCAAATAAGCTGGACATCTATTTTTGGCGCAGATGTCTATAAGTTGTGGCCATAGTATTTCAGCATCTAGCTAGCCCTATAGAAGAGGAGTGAGCATAAAGTGGCAGGTTATTTCAAATGCATTGTTTCTAACAGCTCAACAAATATTAGCAAGCATACAAACTATGTCTGTGCAGTTTGTCACACAATGTGTCTGCTTGCTAAAAGTACAGCGTCTTCATTTCCCAGGGAGCGAAAAGAATGTGAGATAACTTCACTCAGAGATGGAGAAAAATGTAAGAAAGACAAGACAGGAAAGGAAGAAAAGAGATCATTTTTTTTTAACAGGTAAGGACTACTCAGTAACATTTGATAAAATGGAAATTTAAAGTTTCCATGTAACGTTCTTATTTAGTTTAGAGTTTGTTTTTTGGGGAGGTGCGTACATGATGTGTTGCTGAAGTTATCTTTTTTCATGTTGTGAAATCTTCTGCAAAACAAATTGAAGTATACTAACTTCTTGTTATTCAAAGGTTGCAGGCTACATTAGTTAGTTTGCAGTACTGTGGTGAAGTTTACTGTAATGCACTAATTTAAACTGGTACAGAGCAGGCTGTAGTACTCATGGTAATGTTAGGTTACATCAGGGGTGGCAGACATCAGTTTATTAAGGTGATGGTGGTGGTGGTTAGATTCACTTGCTGAATTCCACCTTCATGCTAGCTTCAGTGTCTAGGGGTTGGAAATCAGCCATGAGAACTCAAATAACATCTTGCTTATATCTATATGATTCTAAGTGATCTTTTTCACCATACTGCACCACTGCAAGCAATATTAGGATTCACACATGCCAAATCCCATTTTAATCCTTGACTATAATAATTTAGATCCACATGTTCAAGTGGAGTAATTTCATTAGGATTAGAATTTAAACTGAAGTAAAGTTCATATTCCCTATCAGGATACTTTTATTATGATAGTAGTATGACTTTCATGGCCAGTAGGTCAATAACAACGATAGACCCAAGTACAGAAAAAATGATGACACAAAAAATATCTATGTACAGATTTAATTTTGAAAACAAGTTATTTTGGGAGTTGCAGAGTACTTGTGGGGAACATGCCTATTTCCTGTTTGAAGAAGGTCCCAAGGTCTGGGTTCAGGTGGAACAGGTAGAGAGTGAGAAGACATACTTGGATTTCTGAAGGGGAAAGATCCTGAGGAGAGAAAGACCACTGGTTTCTCTGAGAGAGTGTTTCCGTGGGAGGGTGAGCAGGCAGACAGGCAGGAGTCACGAGGTAAGTTTCCAGTTTGGAGTTTCCAAATAGAGTAAGCACCAGGAGGAGAGAGGACATAGAATTAAGTTGGACCACTCTCCAGCCAGCAGGTGAGTTCTGGAGACAACAGGAAATGTTACACAAGGAATCATAAGGATAGCAGAAACCAAGGTGAGTCTGATTTCTACTCTAGTGAGGCAGACCAGCTGGCAGATACTGGGTGTAGAAGCTGGTCCCTTTATACAGTGCTTGATGAGACCTAGGTGAGTAGGTTGAAGAGTGGGAACTTCTGAACTTCACCCCAAAGGGGAGGTTTGAGAGAGGACAACCAGTGCAGATTATTACAATGACATGAGGTTCACTGAACTTTGGAAAAATAGCTGGTAGAAATATCCGCCAAAGAGCTATTTTTTTACTTTTATATCTTGAGTATATTTTAGAGCCTGTACTTTTTCATTTTACTCTGGTAAAAGTATCAATTTATACTGGGGGATTTTTTTCTTTTTAGCATATTTGTACTTCTACTTAAGTACAGAATGTCTGTATTTTTTCCACCTCTGTTTTTTGATAATTTTGTTTAATTGATTGATCAGTGATCAGTGTGGTGAGTCCACCATGCATACATCCAGGCCACTAACCCAAGGTGGGTGGACAGTGTGTTGGATAAGAATGCACTGCTGACAATTCATAGTTACAGTCCCTAAATCCATGGCTCAAAGAAACCTACATATAAGATACCACAATGCTGCCATAGTTTAACAAACTTCAAATGATGCAAACATAATTGTTTACAAAGATCAAACACTAATAGGATAAACTGAAGTACCAGCAAAAACAAAAGCGGAAGAAGACCATAAACCAACCACACAATGGGTTGTTGGATTCAGGCGTCTCTCCTAAACTAATATTAGTAACCTAAACCAATAGAACAAAAACTAAAAACAGAATTGCCAGTAACTTCTAGCTCAGTTGATAATAAATAAACAAATAAAACTAAACTTTAAAGTGTAATTGAAGCATAATGCTGGAGCTGATGGAGGTAAGGGTGAGCAAGAATGATAGAGCCAACATCCATGTTCTCAGGCTGTGAGTCTTCTGCAGCCAATCAGCACAAAGGATGAATCAGCAAAGAGAAACCAGGTTAATAAAGATGACAGAAAAACAATTACCAGATAGTAGATGTGCCAGCGCAATGGGGTGCGGGTAGCACTTCTAAAACAAAAAGGGGATCTAATATTGTTGTACAGGGTAACGTTTGTAAGTACAAAAAATATTGTAACCATGGAAATGCTTGACCTCAGTCCTAAGAAGGAAGTAAATGTAACCCCAATCAGTCACACGCCCCATAATGTTATGTGTTTGAAATTTTTCATAACTTTTGCTTAGTGCCATTAAGATACCTTCATGCTTATGTTCAATCCCCCATTCATGCCACATTCATTACACTTAAGTGACGGTTACTCTGGTTTGGTTCACAGTGTCTATTTATTGTAAAAATTCACTATTCGATGTATATGATGATGTTCCACACTGGCAGCACTCAGCATTCTCAGCACAGTCGCTCTTGACAATATAACTACAAAAAAATTAATAAATAAACAAGCAAAAATAAATAAATAAATACTCTTCTATACTTTAAATACTGTTACTGTGACTTGAATGAAATGTCTCAAGGGATTGTGAAAGTTGCCATGTATAGTGATTAATAGAGCATGATTACATAAGCAAGACCTACTATTTAATATGATGAATCTCACATATTATTGTTGGCCTTTCTGATGTCTGCTAAAATGACTAATCACAGAATGAATTGCTCATCTCAGTTTCTGGATACAGTATAAATCACACTGTCAAAGAAAGCCCAGCATCATCTCCCATGTTGGAGTATGCAGTTCTGAAGGCATGAAGCAGAATGGTGATTTTGTGATTTTTAATTACGGCCGTTGGTTATGTCTTTGGCTTCATTATACCATTGTCGCACAGCTCTGTTTGCAGTGAAAGAAAGAAGCAGTTCCCTCACATTGCTTCTCATTAGAGACACTCCCGGGGCCTCATCAAAGATCCCCCCACACCACCTCTCCTGCCATTTCCCTCCCTCACTTCTTCCATAATGCACCGTTTTCCCAGTACACTGCTCCCTACAGCTTCAGGACATGCTTAACAAACACACCAGCAAAACATTTCTCATGATCCTAACTTTTCACCATTTTGCTTTACCAGGAAAGAAAAATCACAGCAACTCTCTTCCACTACAAAGTTCACTGTAGCTTCTTTGCCAGCAAATTGTGTTTTCAGAGATGGATGTTCGGTCTGCACAGCACAAAACAGGATCTGGAGTCCTAATATTGTTTGAGAAGCATTGGCCTATGGATGAGAGGTACACGTGTCTCAGGTAAAAGAGCGTAAAACAAGGCACTTTCAGCCTGCATTGCATTTCTGTAATTACTGTGTTGGCCAGTTAAATTTGGAACTAAAGGAAATACATAATAAACAACTGCATAAATGCAATGACAAAATATTGAGCCTAGTAATAGTTTTTAGAGTAATAAACCAGATTATACTGAACATTCAGGGTTAAATTGTTTAGCGTATCATCAGTGCTTATTATTACACAACAGAAAAATAATCTTAATGAGAATCTTTTATTACTCACAAACCAGATGATACATGACTCAAAGAGATTTCTATTCTTGAGAAATTGTGCAGTACTTCCTGTTCTGTGGTTTTCCTGAGACCCAAAGGGTCTGGGAGGCATCATGTAGCACCTGGTCTATCTATTATTTATCACCAAAATACTACTGAGGCATCACAATAATACAGGGTACCCATAATGGGTTCAAAGGCCCAACGGACTGGAAAAACAGTCAAAAACTCAGTTTGTAACAATTCAGCAACAAAATTCAATCCAACTTTTAGTACAACCACAACAGAATTGTAAACGATCTACAGTTTCTGCTGATATACAGTCAGGTCTCTCACTCTCTCTCGCACACAGACACACAAACACTTTCATATAAAAGTCATGCAAACAGTGGGAGAACTGGAAAGAACTGGTCCAGTTACCAAGTCATGAATCATGATATGACAGGAATCTTGTGTTTCCTTATCCATTTAAGAAAAAGCAAAAATGGTGAAGTTGGTTGAGAGCCAGAATGAAGGAGATAAGGGAGTGGTGGGACGGGGAGGAGATAGGTTGTGTTTTGCTTTGCTTTGTGTTTTATTGTTTTTGCTATACCAATTTTGTGAGGTTTTGGGTACAGTAGACACATTTGGCCTGCAGTATAAGAAAACAAGAATTATTTCATGGGGGGGATATGCAAATGAGATTAATACATATGCACTTAGCAATAATACTTACACCAAAAGTAATTTCAATTCAATTAAAAAGTAGTTAAAAATCGTTAAAAAAAAAAAAAGAATTATAAAAAAAACCCAGAACAAATCAAAGGCATGGAAAGCAAATAAAAAGGAAAATTAAACCCACAACAAGAGGCTCAAAAATCAACCATGAGTGAATATGTGACTCTTTAGATCACCAGGATCCTAAACAGGCTGAAAACTTCCCACCCTGAACAGAGCTTATTAATGAAGGACTAAATAACTTTCTTTATTTTGTGTGCAAACATAACCAGTACTATGCTTGGAGGACTACAAAGCTTCTATCTTCTATATTAAGAAGATATGCGCCATCTGATTACCAGTTCTGTAAGTTAGAATGACAAACATGGGATGAAAGATGGTTATTTACACCCATGCAAACCCAAGCCAGTAGCTACTGCAGCTGACCCCCCCCCCAAAAAAAAAACAAAACAAAAAAAACCAATTTTGGTTTACACTACACACGGACAAGCTGCCACGATGGGCTAGGGGACCCATGGTTATTATAGTTTAGTCTGTATAATTCATGATTTCAGAGAGGAACATTATTTTACGTGAAACATGGTTCATGGAGTAACACCAAAGGGTTTCATTCGTCACTTTGCAGGTTATGCTTTTCCCCCTTCTGACTTCTGACATATCAAAAAAACAGAAAAGGGAAAAAATTGCTACAAAGATCAATGTTTTACACAGAAAAGCACACCCATCATCATATATGCCACCCGTCATTCAAATTGGATGAGCCAGTTCATTTTTACAGCATAAAAAGGGGGAAAAGAAAATATGTAGCTGAAAAGACAGTGGAAGTTGCATTTGTTTGGAATGTGTTTTGAACAGATTTGTTCATTATCTTAAGAAAACAAATGTTTACACTTCAGAAATTTACATTTACCTGAATTTACAAGGTGTGTCAAATCAAGGCAGAACTAGTTTCTTCACTAGTGAATACAACATGACATTAAATATCGCCTTTGGGTTATATTTAGTTCTATTAGTTTTCAAGACCTTAGTGAACCCTGGGGATACTCTCCTTTAAGGTAACAACATCTGTCCAGCTTAGCTATATGAGTGTGGCACCAACTAGCCTACAGTCTTCTTCTTCTTCTACACAAACAAAAAACAAAGCAAGTGGAGCCATTACAAGGAAAAAATTCCCTCAGATTTTGTCTACCACTGAGGAATTGCCCACTGGTCTGAGCACTTTGACAGGACACGCAGACTCTTTTATGCCAAAGCCACAATCTGAAAAGCTCCTATAGCCAAACACAGGGATCAGCAGAAGAAACCAGACACAGTGTGCATCCCGGCACCATTAAACAGTTGACAGAATGATAAGCTCATACATGCACACTGTGCTTAGAAGCCTTAGAAGTCATCAAAGGCACTGCTGAGTGAGGTTGTGAAGAATTGGTCTTTGTTATCATCAATTATCAACTCCAGGCAACTGCAAATGCCAGACATTGCAGCTGGAAAAAAAAATACAGCTCACTTCCTTAATTTTGGTTTACAAAGTGCTATGATGGGAAAGGGGACCCATGGTTAACCTACAGTTATTATAGTGGTATTCAGGTAGAATTCAGGAAAAGAAGGGTTTTGGATACAAAAATATACCTTAGTCATAACAACTGCATGAACAGCACAAACTTCGATCACTATATCAAATGACATATACATAGCCATCAAAAGTCTCCGGATTTAAAGAGCAAAAATAGTGCTTTACACTTGCATTAGCTGCAATGTATCCTGTAATAGCTGTGAGAAAGGATTTGTTGAGTCATGGCCTCTTGAAGTATGGCAATGATATCGCATCTGATCAATGGCACAGAAAAAAAGGCAGGACAACTGGACACGTTGTTGTCACTGAACCAACCACAGCTAAAACATCCAAGTTAATGAATAATGCCTCATAAGGAATTTCATTTTAGATTTCTGTGTTTATTGATAATTCTACTTTGGTAGTGGGAGGAGACTGTGCTGCACCTGTTTTAATTTTACAGATTATTGAGACTTCATCACCTAGACTTCAGAGCAAACATCAACTTCCTTGTCCAGCAATATAAAGGTTTCATCTATAAGACAATAAACAACATCAGCTGTTTCTGGGACATGTTTAACAGACAAGCTCACCTATATTTAGCTGATGGAAACCTGAAGTCCCAGAAAAAGCTGCACTTTCAGGTACAACAGACTTGCAGAACTGCATACAGTATGTTGTCACAACCCCGCCTCCTGGCTGGCCTACTCCTCCTTCTCTCCTCTCTCTGTGTGTGTGGGTGTGTTTAGGCTTCATGGCCGTGCCTCTGTAGGTGGTTCCATGGTGTTGATTCCGCCCACGCAGTTACACACTTGCTGCGCATCATCCTCGTCACTCACCTGTGGGCTGTTGGGCTGATTGAGATGCCGGCTTTAAAAGACAGAAGCTTTCTTCAAGCCGATGCCAGATTGTCTCATCGCTAGCGGTAGTCATAGCTCGGCTCCACTAAACTAAACTAAACTAACACAACACAACACAACACTAAGACTCAGCCTGTTTGTTGTTTCCACCTCGACTGATCTGTTTCTCCTTGTTGCCAGCAGAAGCCCCAGAGCCACGGAATCAGATGCGCAGACACAGAGGAGTGGGAAAGCAGAGAGAGAAGGAGTGTGAGAAGATTCAGCCTCAGCCTCCTTTGCTGTGACAATAGACTACTTGGTGTTTTTCTTAATAAATACAACTAAACCTTACCACCGTGCTCCGCGCTTGTGTCCAGGTTTTTGGAGGGGCGTAACATATGTGTTGTTGGAAACCAAATTAACAAAACACAAATAATCTGTTGGTAACTTTGAATGATTGATGTCTGGTGATTTGGTGTCTTTAAAGTCTGTGAAGGTCCAGAAAAGGAGTGGGAAGTTCAAACAGAAAATATGACATACTAAAAATCACTGGATTACATTCATTTATATTTTATATTTGCTACCTGTATTAGCTGTTAGATATGACAGCAGACTTTATCACAAATTTTTCACAGGAGGGACCCTCATCTGCATCAGCGGGTGCAGATGAAGGTGCAAATAATTGTTACAAGGCAGATTTTGATATGATTTACCCTTGCTTATTGTTATTCGTGAGTAATGCTTTGTTCACACTGACTGCAAGTGGTCAGCTGTTCATCTGAAAAGTAAATGATTATTTTATATATATATACATATATATGATGAAACAGCTGCTAGAGGCTAAGACACACCCAGAATGGCTGACTGATGGCCGGATGGTCCTGATCCCCAAGGACCCCCAGAAGGGACCAGTCACATCCAACTACCAGCCCATAACCTGCCTCAGTACAACATGGAAACTCCTGTCAGGCATTATAGCAGCTAAGATGAGTAGGCATGTGGCATAATACATGAGTGAGGCCCAGAAGGGGATAGGCAGAAAGACCAGGGGGGCAAAAGCACCAGCTACTAGTAGAC
>JAMQGT020008972.1:87500-173489 GCA_024447675.2 Pterophyllum scalare | reverse complement strand
GTAGCTCTTCTTCTCTTTGGGCGAGTTCGTTTTTCATGACTGCGATGTTGTCTTCATGAGCCTTCACTTTGTTTTCTAAAATTTTAAGGTTTCGTTCGTGCTTGGCACACTCCGTCTCCAGTTTCAGCTGTTCATCCTGTAGGTCAAGAGCACAATAATCTGCAATCTCACTGCCACCAGGTGTAAAGGTTTGAAAACCTGCACAAAACAAACAAGCTGCACAACCATAAAACCTCTACTGTACCTTCAGGGGCTCCATTTCCTCAGCAAGCTGGTCAATCCGTTCTCTAACAGAAGAGTACTTGGAGTCTGAGTCTTCTGCCATTTTCTGGTGCTTGTTGAGTTCTACCTTTGCTTCTTGAACACTTTGCTTTTCTGCCTCGATTTTCTGCTGGTTCTCTTGGGCAACTTCTTCCTGCATGGTTTAAAACATTTAAAAACATTACACCTGCATAATTCATGGCAGCTTTCTGTTTATAATGAAAGAGATAAAAATAAAAGCTGAAGCGTCACCAGTGAGCTGATGTCATCGATTTGGTCCTCACTAGCAGTCTCCAGATCAGTTATTGATGCTTTGACTTGATTCACAGAAGCCTGCATTGAAAACAAAACCACCAAATATAATTTAATGTTAAACTAAATATATGTAAAAACAGACAAACAAAAAAAACCCTCCAAAACACATTAATCACACTTTTCAGTATTGCCCTGTTAGCATCAAACAGCTACAGGAACACAGACTGTACATAAAAGATGGATGCATAAAGTGGCTTATTTATTACTGCTTATCAGACTGCTATTTTTGCTGACTGCTATCTTAGTGTTTTGAAACCTAATGTGATCAACATTGACACTGAGCAGCTAGCTTGGTTAGCAAAGTGCATTAGTAAATCAGTGTAAAATTAAAAGGGATCCTAATTTTGGCAAGCAGGGTAAATAAACAAACCATTCTCTGAAGAATCGTCTAGACAACCCAATGTGCAACATCCCAAAAGGGCAGCCACCTGTCACCTGCTACATATTGCATAACTTTAATCATTTGTACAATTTAAAAGGCGTGATACGCATTTGTAAAATTTGCCCCCTGTACAGTTGACTTGTAGAAGGACAATTAGCTATAGAAATCAAATCTGTTTTCGCACCAGCCTGTTATTTCTGTTGAAAAGTTTGGGCATTCAAACCTGAGAGTCTACCAGGACTGATTGATAGCATCAGCCTCGTGTGGCCATTAAAGGAACTGCAGTTTTTGGTTATTTTATGCTACAGTCACACTAGGAAAAACAAAGACGGACAAAATTACTGTAACTGCGTGTAACAAACTCAAAATCTTGATGCCTTTGAAATGGTTGAGTCGGGACCAGGTCAGTGACCACTCGTAGTCAGCTGCCACCTTCAAAGCAACTTTGGTGCATCTCCCCCCCCCCAAAAAAAATGCAATAAAAAAAAGTCACTCTGCTATCAGTTTATGATTGAGTGGGATCAAGTCAGCTGCATTCAATCACAGTGTCATAATATGGCGATTAACAGTCATAAGTTGGCAAAAATTGCAAATCTGCTGCCGTCTATATGCGCACATATTTACATTAAACAGAAATTCATTTTAGCTACTTATAATCAGAGTTCATCCACAATCTCATAGGTTTGAAACAGAGATTCGGAAATTGCTCTACAAATAGTCACATAGTTGCTGAAGGACAGCCATTTAAATGCAAAAAGACATAGGCTCTCGGCAAAGGCAACAGTTGACTCAAGTCCTCTATTACAAAGTGGAGTCGCTGACAGGTTGTGCTCCTCTGACTCAGTTGGATTGCAATGTGTTGGCAAAATGTCTGCATTTATAAATGAGACAGGAATTATTTGCAAACCTTCATTAATCTCTCTAAGCATAACTGCAGTCAGTCTGAGCCACAATGCAATTTCTTGGGGGAAGGGTTGCCTCCCACCAGGCGACCCGTGCTTTGTGATCAAAAGTAGTCACCCAGAGGCTGAGGGTGCTGCACGCTAAATCTCTGGGGAGCCAATTGGTCACTGCAACTACTGGTATTTGGTCCCAGAATGTGGAAAAATTCAGTGCAATCACCGGGTGACCACCGAATTTACCTACTCACAACAAGGCTGCTGTCCTATTTTTACTCTAGTGTGATTTAGGTTTCTGCTCAAATGGAAAGCTGAGAGAACACAAAAAGAGGAGATTGAAAATGTAGACAATGAAAGAAGCAGTATTGCTCAACAGCTTCCAATGCACAAGATGCAGGTGTATTGTTCACTGACTAGTGTTGTCTTCAGGGTCAGGATGGTGTTGTTAAGATTGCTCTCCATGTTCACAATGTCTTCGGTGACAGAGTTTACTTGGAGCTGAAACCTGGACAGCTGAGCCTGGTAATTCTCCAGGTCTGACTCCAGCATACTGCAACAGGCAGGATCACATTCATCTTAGAGCAAAACTTGTAAATATACCACATCTATAAAGTCATATGTTTTTTGTTTTTTTAAACTGTACTGCTGCACAAGCACAATTTATACTAATGTCATTTCCATCTGACATAACAATGCGGGGTAATAACTGAAGTATTTATTGCTGGGCTAAAAATTGTTTCCAATGCTTACCTTATTTCAGTCTCAATATCTGCACCAAGATATTTTGCCATGCTGAAATCAGACGTGTAATAACGGTTTGGATACACCTGATCCCCCTCAGCAGTGAAGGCTTCACGACAGTTTTTAGGTGGACGGCCTTGCTGCATGACCCTCCTCGCTTTGTCTTTTTCCTGAGATCAAACAGAAAACACAGACCGGATGATGAAAAAAGCAGAAAACAAAAAGGAAATGCAAAGTCAATCCTAAAGCAACTCTCTATGCGATATCAAGGCATGAGGAGATCTTACTCTGATTATTAGTACTGATTCTATCCCTCGCATATCAATCAGGCAGTTGATAATGACTGGGCTTGTTGCTGTAATTATGTCCAATACCGACGGGTACTCTGGATGATGTGCTTTTCTATGAAACAGCACAGCAGAGAGTGGAAACAAAATGTGTTTTAAAAACATTTTTAGAAAAAATGTAGTATAAAAAACAAAAATAAAATCTCACATCATGCTGACCTTCCATGAATATTGTAAGGTTTATCGGAGAAGGGGCTGACAATAATCTGCGGCCTATTGCCCTTTGGATAAAAGTGAGCCATCAGCTCCTCAAGGACTGCCTCATCTTTGTAGTTGTCGCAACAGAAAGCCTTCATGAAGCTCCGCAGGCAGCACTCCACAGCCACCGCTAATGAGGGATCCTTTAAACTGATACATGCCCCTGGGAATAAACACAGACTGTCAACTGCAAGAAATATAAAGAGTAGAAAGCATTTATATGGAATTATACTTGAAACATTTGACGAAAATTAAAGCATTAAGTGCCCAAAATGAATAAATAAAGATGGTTACTTACAAAACTTCAAGAAACGGTTAAAAAACAGGAGGTCATATGTATTTGCTTTTTTTAATTTTTTTGCATGGTGGAAAAAATATTAGAGTTAGAGATTATTATTAGAGATTAGACTTATGTCTGTACAATAAATATAAAGCTGCTGCTATGAACTAGTTAGCTTATCTTAGCATCAAGAGAGGAAACATAAATGCTATACTGATGATACATGCGTCTTGCTAACCAAGTCAGCTAATTTTAGCTGGTAAAAAGGTACTCCACCCTCTGATCCAAATATAGTCACTTCTGACTGCAGAAACCAATAGGAGACGTCACAGTGGCTGTGTCCATCTTATACACAGTGTGTGATTTAATCCATTCCAATGAAGACTATCAAAATTATCAAAGGGCAAGAGGCAGGGTATAACTCGGCCATCACAAGGCTAACACAGAGAGACACATTCACACCTACAGCCACGTTGGAATCCCTCCATGTCTTTGTGGTGCGTTCCATTTAAAGTTGGAAGTTGGAATTTTCAACTTTCAACTGGAATGCCTCCCAAGATCCAATTTCCAACTCGGAAAATTGAAACAGCTCCACCAACCCCGATTTAATAATCAAAGATGGCAGCAGTGCATCTACCTGTAAATAAAACTGTAAAACTTGTAATCTATACTGCCACTATTGTGCATTTGTGATTTGTTAAATAAACCATATGCAGACCAGGCTCTATCCACATGCTGCAGTGGTGTTTTCAAGCACAAAGAGAAAACGAGCGCTGTGCTGTACAGCTGGTGATGCATCAATGGCTCTACCTTGCTAAAGAGCAAAATAAATCCTGTTTTTCCTCGCTTTTCCAACTTTTCTACTGGAACACGCTCAACTCGGGAGCGACGTCACTCCCAGCTCCGACACCCGATTTTGTAGGTAAACGGAACACAGCATTGGACTGTGGGAGGAAGCTGGAGTATCCAGAGATCCCACACAGGCACAGGGAGAAATTCCACCCAGAAAGGCCCCAGCCAGTAAGCAGGTTTGAACCATGTTGCTGTGAGGTGGAAGTGCAAAGGGACATGCTTTCTTCAGAGAGCTTTAGAAGTGATGGCTGATAGATGGCTTGCTTCTTCCTGTTTACAGTTTACGCTTAGATTCTACGCTAGCCGAACTGGCTACTGGTATTGGTTTCAAATTTACTGTACAAACACTTTGAGAGCTTTATCAGTCTTCTCATCTGAAACCTCAACAAGCAGATCATATTTACTGAAATGTCAAACAAAGCAAGTCTGATAAAATCTCTGCTATAATCCAAAAGGAAAGTCACAAAAATGAGGGTTACCTATTGGACCGACAGGCCTCTTGAGGAAGCGTCCTGTAGCATAAGCCTCGCTAATCGAACTCATCATGTCAGGAACCTGGTCTCCAAACCGCTTTAGTTTGTTTGATCGGCTGGCAAGCAGCTGATTCTTCCTCTTTAGTTTGGACTCATATGAAGCCTGGACATTCCTTTCCTCTAGTCTGGGAAATACAAAGACAGAATGATCAGAAAATTTCACATCCTTAACAATAAGTTTACATGACAGCTGATATAGTTTGTCATACCTCAGCTTGTCCCGTTCTTCCTTTCCTTTGAGGAGCGCCTGATGCTTGTTCTTGATCTCTTGATTCAGCTGCGTGCACCTATTCTCGAGCTCCGCAAGCTGCTCTTTCAGTTTGCTTAAGCTCTTCTGCCGTTTTGCATATTCTGAGTCCCCCTCACTGTTCAGACTCTTACTGAAACAGGGTTAAAAAAAATAAAGAATTATTTAAAATAAATGCATCCACTGTAGCTATATAAAGGTACTTTGTAACACTTTTACTCCCCTACCTTGCCTTTGCCTTGTTAATTTTCTCCTGAAGAAGGCTTTGCTCTTGTTCGGACTGTTTCAGCTTGTTTAGAGCTCGAAAATAAACGAGCTACGGGAAAAGATTGTCACATTAGCATGACTTCACATATTCAAAGCAACAAAAACAAAAAAAATGCACAGATTAGCACAGATGGTTTGAGTACCTCCTGGTCCTTCTGTGCTTTGCTAATGCTCTTCACTTGCTCTTTCAACTTCAGATTGTCCTCTGATAAAGACTCTTGCTCCTCTCTCAGACTGTCAGTTTTGCTTTTGCTGAACTGAAGCTTCTTCTCCAGCTGTATGATCTTCGTCTGAGTGAAAGATGAGAGAGTTCCAGTGGAGGATATCTACTGTAAGCACTACCATGCATTATATGATGGAAGGATTTTGAGGTCATCAGTGCTGAATGTCTGAAGTGCTCTGACATTATAAATAGGCTTGTATAGTTAAAAGAAAAAGAACCCTGGTGACTAACCTGACAGAGCTGAAGGTTGTCCTTTGGTTTATAATTATTCTCTTCCTTTTCAATGTCCTCCTTCAACTGCTTTACAAGCTGCTCCTTCTCACTGACCTGAAAGGGATTTAAAAAAAATTTTTTTAATTACAAGTTCAACAGGACCATTAGCAAATGGTTTATTCACGCTTCCTTTAACTTGATTGTTTTTCTTTCATACACCCAGCAAATGCTGCATTAAACCCTCCTTTATAGTTTTTTGTTCTGTTTTATAAGCCGACGAAAGATCAGCTCTCACCAAACACCATGCCATTGCTTTCTTCAGATTCTCCAAAACAACCTTCATGTCACTGAAGGACGCAACATTTTCATATCGTTCTTTCTTCTGCAGGAACTCTTGCTTTAGGTCCTTGAGACACTGGACACAAAAACAATTTAAAATGGGTTTTACTTATGAAAAATTATTCGCTAGTCATAGTTAAACATGTAAGCTGCAAGTGAATAAGCTCAGAGCTGCCAAATAAAAAAGGCACAAAACCAAGAGAAACCCAAGAAACAAATGAATTTTGAAATGCTCAGGCTGTCAGTGTAACCAGAAATAAGCAACTTAAGTAACGTTTCTCAAATGGATATTTAAAGACTTGCATGACGTGAAGTATCAACAGTAAGTGGTTTATGTGATGAACACCATACCTCCTCTTGTCTCTCGACCTGCTGCCGCGTGACTGTTTTAGTGTGTTTAATGTGGATGTAATCTCTCTTCATCTGTTCGAGCAAAGTCGCTTTCATGAAGAACTGCAAACGACAAAAGCAGGAAAAAAACAACACACTTATCAAAGTACGCTTCAATGTAAATGTGACCTTTTAATCTTAAAGCTTATACTGAACATGGCACTACTGTACCTTATACTTGTCTGTTTCATTTTTTGAATGCAGGAACTGTTTGCTCATTTCTTGGCTGAGGATGGATACTGGGTTATCCAGCTGGAAGACACAAACAAATATCCTGTTAAGGCATGCATCTGCTGGAGGGTTAAAAAAAAAAAAAAAAGAGCAAGAGGTACCTGGATGTTAAAATGGTCCAAAATGGCTGTTAATTCCTCCTTCTTGTTTGAGATAAGTTGTCCTAAAGCACACAAAATACAAATAAAGCTCTGTTGCCCTTTAAACGAGGATATAATTTACATGTGACTCATTGAGAGAAAAAAAAAATCTAACAGTACTTTTCTGTGTTCATAACTGCATCAATTTTGACAAGATCCCCAACTGGCTGACATCCAGCTCCAAACCATGACAGAGCCTCCACCGTGTTTTACGGATGGCTGCACACACTCACTGTTGTAACTCTCCCGACCTCCTCAGTACCACAGTGACAATTTGAACAAAAAGTTTCAAGCTGGGATTCATCACTCCATAAGACACTGCTGCCATTGATTTTTAGTCCAAGTCTTTGGGAATCACCATGTTGGTGCAATACCATTTTATGCCTGTCAAACGGTGGTATCTTTGGTATTTTTTCATAGATACAACTGAAGAAATGTGAAAAAACTTATACTAATTTAAAACTGGTTCTTAGCTAAGTTGTCTGTTATGTATATACCCAACACTGGTTCCCTGGTTCCATTGAGTTAGGTGACTATTTTTATACTTGAATGATCCATAGGTCAGTGTTAAGTGGTTGAAATGAAAATGGTCAGGTACAATGACTGGACTGAAAATGAGTGAACTTGCACACTGGCAAGAACACTTCAAGGTCCTTTTATTTATAAAATGACATTTACAACATAAAAAGCAGTGTCTGGTACAGTGCAATGTAAATAAAGTGTACGCAGGTTTATAGAGGAAAATTCCTGACTGAGAGTAAAGAATGTATACAGTATAAGGAAGTGACAGTCTGATTGAAGTCTCCACTCTCAAGTGTGTCTGGTTAAGCTAAGATTTAGAGAAGGTTCTGCAAGACTTGGACCAACTTATAGAAAGTCTTCCAGTCAGATTATCTGCTGAAAGTCACCTGATTTGCTCTTCAGCCTGCAGGTCCGGCATCCATCACTTGAGATCCGATGCTCAATGGAAATACTGTCGCCGTAAACATCCTTTTTGTAAGCATCTGGTCCTCTGTTTCTCAGCTTTACTGTTATGTCTGCAGTGCTAGAAACCAGAGTGTGTTTTAACAGGATTTTAGTGCCACTGCATTCACCAGAAAATAAATCTGAAGCATTTTCAGCATTAAAATAAGAACACACGATTTATTACTGAGCGACAACATTATGATCCATGACTTACTTTTCATTGGTCTTCACAAAGTCCTTAAGCGACATTGCTCTGTTCGTCACAGTGGCCTTTCCACCGAGGCCTACGATCAAAGCAGTCAGGATAGCACTTTTTCCACCTGAGGGATAGATCGATAACAACAAGGACATGAAAGTAAATCAGTGTAAACCATCTTACAGACAAGTGCTGCTTGGCAGAGCTGAAAAAATGCATGCAAATTCTTATAAATCATCCATCCACTACAATAAATCAGGAAGCTGTCTTTGAATAAACAAACTAATTCTTACTTAATAATTAGATTGTTTGGGTTGTTCAGTTTGTATTTTAAAGTTTAATCCACAGGGGGGGGGTGACAAGGTTTTGTTTCAAATTCAGGTCTGAAGATCTCACAAGCACGATATAGGAACTACTGGATGTCACACAGAAGCACCAGCATCTCCGCTAATAGCAGACAAACAGGCACACTGTCCACACCTTCTCATTCTTTTGCATTACTGTGTCCATGAGACACAAGAAAAAAGGAGTTAATATGACCTCATTCAATTCTAAAGATGCCATAATCGTTTGCTGATATATTACGCTTGAAGTCTCTTATAAAATATTAAAAACATAAACTCACCGGCCACTTACAACAGTCCAACTGTTCAGTCACTCAAATTTCTAATCACCCAGTCACATAGCAGCATCTCAATGCATTTAGGCATGTAAATAAGAACAAGTTCAACAATGAACATCAGAATGGGGAAGAAATGCAATTTAAGTAACTCTGAATGTGTCATGGCTGTTGGTGACAGTTTCTGAGTATTACAGAAACTGTTGATCTACTGGGATTTTCCCCACGCAATCATCTCTAGGGTTTACAGAGGAGGATCAAAAAAAAAAAAAAGAAAAGAAAATGAGCTAAAGCAGCAGAAGACCACACCGGGTGCCATTCCTGTCAGCTAAGAAGAGGAAACTGAGGCTACAGTTCACACAGGCTCATCAACAGAAGATTGGAAAATGTTTCCAATTTTGGGTGGTAGGCTCAGAATTTGGTGTAAACAACATGAAAGCATGGAAAGTTCAGATCATCTCAAACTAATCCAACAGGGCACTTCTGGATGTACATCCAACAAATCTGCAGCAACTGCGTGATGCTGTCATGTCAACATGGACCCAAATCTCTGAGGAACGCTCCCAGCACCTCATTGTCTCTGTGCCATGAAGACTTGAGGCAGTTGTGAAGACAAAAGGAGTCCTACCTGACACTAGCACGATGTAACTAATAAAGTGACTGAGGGAAAAATTCTGAAGATGAAAATCATTTTTAATGGCATAGCTGCACTCTGTATGCAGTAATAACTTAAAAGGTGCCATGCACTTATTCATAATGAGGGCATGGTTTTGCAATTTCAAACTGAGATTCATAAAGCACTATCGTTATCTATCGATCTAGAATGGCTGTACCCGATTTAACACACTGTGCCCACTTGCACTGGTTTGTAACATTAAATAAAACAGATATGACACAACATCAGTTTACATTCACGTAAAGGCAATGTTCTTACTTCCATTGTGGCCGACTATAAAATTCACATTAGGCCCAAACTGGAACGGACCAAGAGAATGGTGACACATGAAATTCTTCAGAGTGATGCTTTCAATGAGTCCAATGTCACCCTACAAACACACACAGGAAATGATATATAACCGTTAATATGCTGCTGAGAAGTTAAGACAAACTATGTTTGATATGTCGTGTCGGGGAATGCTCACTGTAGCAGACTGAGCAAAGCCCTTGGAAAAGATCCCCTGGTGATTTGGGTTTGCATCATCTGGTGTATTTTCAATACTCACAGCTGCAACTTTACGGCTCTTGAAAGTTGTTACATCAGTGATCACTTTGCCTTTTCTCTTACTCATTTTGGAACAAGTTACTGGCAACAGAGTTAACATGACAAGACAAATGAGCCACACATATATATCTATAGCTCTGCAGTCAGTTTAAGTGAAACTTGCACTCACTTTGCAAACTCACAAGTTTTTAAAGCGTGCATTTGCAGGTTTTCATGCCTGCTGTCTGTACAACCTAGAGAAGTTGCAGAACAACATAACTTATTTTAAACCCTAAACATTTTCAATTTAGCAGATTTGACCACCCTAAACAAGTCACCTTAGTTCCTTATTTAAAGCTGTTATTAGAAGTGTAAATATATGTCAGACATCCTCCAGTGAAACATGCAACATCAGCGGGAAAAAAGTATAGATAAGCTTGTACAGCGATTTAAAAAAAAAAGTGTTTATTATAGTGTAAGCATGTAAAAAAAAGAAAGAATTTTGCCTTTTCGTCTTACAGTCAGGAAACCGCCGCCTGAACCAGCAGGCTCAGCGGTAATACAAACAGGTGATCTACAATGCAACATGGAGCTAAGCATTTTGTTTCCAAATGTAACTCTGTACAACTCACAAGCTTACAGACAGCCAGTCAGCCAAGCTAAGCCGTATCACAGGGAACTGGACCTGCTGCGTTTCCCTCCGCTGCAACATTTAAGAGCTCAGTGAAAACACTGTTTCCAAAACTGCACACCAAAGTACAGCATTGCTCTTTGTCTAACAACCTCCGAGAACCCAGCCGCCCACAAAACGCTTCAAACTTCCGCTCAATTTCAGCTCCTTTGGGTCAGAAACGGTACGAGCGTTTAAGACGTCGCCTACCATTGCACGATCTCGTGTGAAGCCTTCAAAAATATTATGGCCATGGGTAGACGGTGCGCCGCTTTACGACTTCCTGGTCGTACGGTGTGACTGCGTGGAAAGCGAGCTGCAGCCGTGACAGTTGTGGGTGTGATTTCGGTTCCAAACGCGGAACCCACGGCGTGCTGCGTGATTGGCTCAGCACCTACCTGTGCGCGTGCGTGGGTGTGTATGTGTCCAATTTGAACAATTTTCGTGTTTTATTTTGTTTTGTGTTTTCGGCTGAAGCATTAAACGCCGGGGGAGGAAGGGAGGAGACCGGGGAGGAAGGAAGAAGACCGGGGAGGGGGCTTTAAACTGTGCTGCATGTGCAGCTTGCCCCCTGCTGACACATTTTAAACTTTGTTTTATTGAAAAATAAATAAAAGCAAATACCAAACCTTCACTTCAGTTGGTCCGTTAAATTTGCTTCTTATCGAAGCCTTTAAAAGGGGATGAGCACACGCCTCTCCACCCTTCTCCTCCTACCGGATCCTAGTTCAGTTTAACGACAGGAGCAAGATGCGACGTTTGGCCCGCTGCAGACATGGTGAGAACAGAGATTAGGCTGAACAGGCATGTAACACGTCCGGAAAAGCACGCAAACTAGACTAAAGAACAGCAACAAGCACTTTTGGTAATCTACAGTGCTTGAGCCACCCCTCATTTTTATATGTTGCTTCCAGTGAACCGGACTTTCTTGTGATTTTTTTTCCATTTTTTTATTATTTTCATTTTTTTAAAACGGTCTCGAGCAATAGTCCTCCAGGCTTTCTAAAGGTCTTTGGCCAAAAATCATTAAAAATCACTCATTTTCAGTCCAGCGCTTGTGCCTGATCATTTTCAGGGGAATGTTTTTTGTTTGTTGAGCCATGCTGACGTGAATCATTCAAAAAAGGTGCCTAACTCAAAGGGTGAACCTGTGTTGTGTAATCTTCATATAACAAACAACTTAACAAAGAACTGCTTTTAAACTGTATCTTTAGGCACTGCTTGGTGCAAAAACCGAATTAGCTCCTATTTGTTAAGTTGAAACTACAAAAAAGGCCAAAGATGACACAGTTTGACAGGCATGAAGTAGTATTTTTGCACCAAAAAGATGATTCCTAAATAGTAGTTTGCTGAAAACTTGACATTTTTCTGGACGGTGTGCTGTGTGATCTTGTGTGTTGTTAAAATTTGAGGAAATTAGGCAAGTGGTGGATGAAAGAAGTTCTAGAGCAGATGACTTGGATCTGAAAGCAATGGGGAGCTGGGGGACTCCATCAAAGACTTGACACAAAACCTGAGAGATGCATTTGGCCCTTCAGTTGGTCAATCTGTTTATTGAAGCCCCATCAGAAATAGTCTCTGGAAGGGAAGCTGTCAAGAAACATTCCTAAAGGAGGGAAACGGGCAAAAAAGGCTGAAGAATGCCCAATTATGCAAGAACTGCTCTGAAAATTAGTAGCAACTGGTCAGGAGGTAGAGTGTCTACAGCCATCTTTAAAACATGGTGGAGACTCTGTCATGGTTTGGGGCTGCATTTCAACCAGTTTTGCTGGCAATCTTGCTAAAATGGATTGAATTATGAATGCTGAAAGTGAACGTGTGTGTTTGAAGCATAGATTGGTCATACCAAACACTGACTATTGAAATCACTGGCCCTATTTCCCATTTTCTATGCAAAACATAAAGAAATGAGGCGTGGCTCAAGACTTCTGCACTGTACTGTAAATGCAATGGACATCACACAGGATATCATGGTTGCTGATTAATACAAGTTTTGAGATGGTCTCATTTTGTCTTGCCTGAATGAAGTTATTTCTTGGATATATCTTTATCTTCATCACATGGACAGTAGATGGCACCAAATGCAAGTGTTGTGAAAATTTAAAAATCTGGTTCACAGTGAAATAGTCATCTCAAAGCACTTTATATTGTATGGTAAAGACCATACAGTCATTACAGAGAAAACTCAACAATCAAAATGACCCCCTAAGCACTTGATGACAGTGGGAAGGGAAAATTCCCTTTTAACAGGAAGAAACCCCTGGCAGAACCAGGCTCAGGGAGGGGAAGTCATTTGCCATGACCTGTTGGGAGTAAGGGGAGAGAGACAGGACAAACATATGCTGTGGAAGAGAGCCAGAGATTAAAATTAACTAATCATTAAATGCAGAGTGGTGTGAAAAGAGGTGAATTAAAAGGAAATACTCAGTGCATCATGGAAGCCCCCCAGCAGCCTAGGTCTACAGCAGTATAACTAAGGGATGGTTCAGGGTAACCTGATCCAGCCCTAACTATAAGCTTTATCAAAAAGGAAAGTTTTGAGCCTAATCTTAAAATAGAGGGGGTGTCTGTCTCCGAATCCAAACTGAGAGCTGGTTCCACAGAAAAGGGCCCTGAAAGCTGAAGGCTCTGCCTCCCATTCTACTCTTAAGTATCCTAGGAACTACATGTAAGCCAGCAGTCTGAGAGCAAAGTGCTACTTTTGGGGTGATATGGTACTATGAGGTCTTTTTAAGATAAGATGGGACCTGGTTACTCAAGACCTTGTATATAGAGGAGAAGGATTTTAAATTCTATTCTGGGATTTAACAGGGAGCCAATGAAGAGAAGCCAATATGGGAGAAATATGCTCTCTCTTTCTAGTCCCTGTCAGTACTCTAGCTGCAGCATTTTGGATCAGCTTAAGGCTTTTCAGGGAGCTTTTAAGATAGCCTGATGATAATGAATTACAATAGTCCAGCCTAAAAGTAATAAATGTATGAATTAGCTTTTCAGAATCTGTCTAAGACAGGATGTTTCTAGTTCTTGAGATACTGCGCAAACCTAAGAAAGCAGTCCTACATATTTGTTTACTCTGTGCATTGTAGAACTCCATAATTAACCTCAGAGTGTGAAGAAGACTCCCCATTTATATGAACTGTCAGAGGCCATAAGAAGATCGTTTGTAATCTTCACTATTGCTGTGTCTGTACTGTGATGAATTCTGAAGCCAGACTGAAACTCTTCAAATAAACCGTTCCTCTGCAGATGATCAGTTAGCTGTTTTCCAACTTCTCGTTCAAGAATTTTTGAGCGAAAAGGAAGGTTGGAGATTGGTCTATAATCAGCTAAGACAGATGGTTCGAGTGAAGGCTTTTTAAATTAATGGTTTAATTACTGCCACCTTAAAAGCCTGTGGAATGTAGCCAATTAATAATGACTGATTAATTTAAGATCGTTATTATGTGCTAATGGCATGGTAGCCTACTTGTTCACTACTTGTTTCACATATTTTGTATAATATATTTTCAGTCTAACTGAATATTACCAGTCTCACTGTGATCTTCGGGTCTGGATGAAGTGAAATTAAATTGAACATCAGTTGTTCGTAGGCCAGTGTCTTTCAGCTGTGTTGGAGCTGATAGTTTAATTGTAGCAAAAAAAAAAATTTTAAAGTTGGCATAAATGGTTATAATGAGCTCAGATTGCTGCTGCATTTTTGACAGGTTTGATTAGCCTAAATTTTATCAGCCTTGGGCTGTTAAATAGTCCAACAAATGAAGGCTTTTAAAAGAAACCTCAAAGACTCCTCTGCCATTGTGGAGCACATTTTCCTGCAGCACAAGATATACATGACTGTTTTTTTCTTTAAATCAGGACAGGATTTATCCAGAAAAAAAATGTTTATTTAAATTATTAAATTTTTCATTCACAAAATGGAATACGTTAGCCTAGAACGACAAATCTGTAGAGGGACTGTAGAAATATTTCTATAAAATGGAGCTGAATGCACATGTAGTCAAATCACTCTTTGGTGTGTTTAGCTCTCGAAGGTAACTTTTCCAGTTAGACTGCAAGCTCACACAGGTCACCATGGTTACAAAATATTAGTCATTTAAAAAATAGGGGATCCTATCCAATACCACAGTACATGTTGCAGCAATAATAATGGTCGAAAGGTATTATCCCCACTGATGCCACATTTATCATTCTCATTTTGCAGGTATGTTTGATCTCTGATCTTCAAAATGTGTTCGATTCCCGGGCTTCCAACTCCAGGAGCAGAAGTCCCTGTTCTCATCACGAGGGTAAACCTGAACACCAGCTGTGGTTTTGTGGAATTATGGGTTAACATGGATGATGAGAGGAAGACACATTTATGAGCAGATGAGAGAGGAAATTCAGATTCCTCACAGAAAATTTTCTGGATCAGAAGGGAAAGCAGGGGATCTCTGTCTGGTTTGCATCAGTCAAACCTGGCACAGAGCTCGGATCATATCGATTGAAAGTGAGACATATATAATCTCTTTCTAATTGATCAGGGGCAAGCCCACGTAGTCACAAATGAAGTTTTAGCATGTTTGGGCTCAGAGTGACAGTTTTCTCCTCCCTCCTGAAACAGAATGTTGCATACTTGCAAATGTGATCTCCCTCGAGAAGAACTGGCCTGATGGAGCTGTGAAGTTTTTGATGTCTCTTCCAGGGAAGAAGTTTGAGGACTGGTTCAACTGGTACTGATGCCAGATAGGATAATTCTCCTTGACATACCAGTGGTTTCCAAGCATATGTGCAAGTCTGGAGTTGCAAAGAAGGTCCCGGTAGAAGAATTTAAAACCTTTGTCCTGAAATGGCTACATTTACCCAAAGATGAGTCTTCTGAGGCCCTTGATGTAATACAGGAACAGAGCCTGAATGTTGCAGCCACAGTGCTAAACATAACCAATACTTTTACCCAGAACTGCTAACTGACACTTTAGAAACTGTTAATATCACTGAGGTAATTGATCCAGAAAATATTTTTTGCAAGCTCCTAATTTTTTCCAAAGCAGTTAAGATATTGTCTGAACAGATCCACCAACACTATGAAGAGAGATCAGATTTTGGGGTGGAACCACCACAGAGCTGCAGGGATCCATGTGCTGCTAAAGGGACAGATGGCAGATGGCACCGCTCATTACTAAAGCAAAACATTGAGACTTGTGATGGTGCTGTAGAAGTTTTGCATGTGGATGAAGGAAAAAATGATTTGGTGCCTGTTGAAGACATCAGACCACTACTTGGAAAATTCATGAGAATGCCAGTTGTCACATATCTTTGTTCTCTAAGTGGAATAAAAGAAAATGGCAGAGAGTGGACTGCAGAACAGATGGATTTTTTGAAATCACTGCTGAACAAGACAGTGGTGGTAAGGTTCGACCACCATGATGTATTTCAAGATATCTATTATGTCACACTCTTTGCAGATAATGCTGCATGTATCAACAGTTCTTTTCTGGAGAAGGCAGGCTTTAGTCCACCCTCTCAGCCTGAACAAGATTTAAATGTCCAGAATGAACCCAATGCCTCATCAGGTCTCAGATTACTTGGAGATGAACAATATGTGAATTTACAGAACAAGGTCAATATCATTGCTGATGGTTTACCAGAGGAAACTGTGCTAAGCTCTGGAAATAAAGCGGTCAACAGTGGGCAAGAGTGTGTGTCTCCTCACACCAATGACATTTGTATGAAAGCAAGCTTTGAACATCTGGACCCTGCAATAGACTGCAATGCCTGTCCTGCACCAGGTTTCTCCTCAGAGTTGCAAAATGCTTGCGATGACAATGCATTTACTGTAGGAAGTAGTGTCAATGTAAAAGTATCTTGCATCGATAGTCTACATAAGTTCTGGTGTCAAACAACAAAAAATGAGGACTCCCTTAGATGCCTTATGCAAGACCTACAAAACAACTATTCCTCTATCCACCATCAGCCACTTGTTGAGTCTATCTGTGTTGCCCGTAATCCGGATAATGGCATGTGGTACAGAGCAAGGATCATTGCAAATAGTCGCTCTCCCGTTGTAGATGTGAGATTTATAGACTATGGCCAAACTCAAAAGGTCCCTCTGCGAGATGTACACCCCATTGATCCAGCTTTCTTGTGGCTGAGTGCTCAAGCTTTCCAGTGTTGTTTATTCAGTCTGAAGAGTCCCACTAATCCCACTGCTACCACTTGGAATAGCAATGCCTTAACAGAGTTTCACAAGTTTGTGGATTTAAGTGCTTCGTCAGACTTTGGTTTGAAATGCGTCGTAAAGGCTGTGGCATCCGATGAAGAAGGTCTGCTTCTTAACATGGTAGATATTGAAACTGTGTCTGGTAGTGCATGTGAGTTTCTGGCTAAGAAGTGTGTACAGTCGGAGGTACATGTGCAACCCCTTCCACAAGTCACATCAGATGTATATAATTACTCCAAATATAACATTGATGTGGGCGGTAAAAGAGAGTGTGTGGATAACCTCTTCAGAGACTGTCAATCACTTCTACTGCCAACTGGACAGGAATGCCAAATTGTACGACAAAGTGAGGGAAAATATTGCACAACTCCTTGGCCAGCCACAGCACTCAAATCAACCACTCGGCCTAAACAGCCTTTGCTTTGCAAGATACACGGATAATGAGTGGTACAGAGGTCAAGTAGTAGAACTGTCTCCAAAGTTCAAAGTTCACTTTGTGGACTCTGGGGATACCCGTGCAGTCAATGAAACTGATATTCGCCCCTTTCCCACTGAAGCAAGCATCGCCAGATCTACTCCAGTGCAGGCTGTTCCCCTTGGACTGTTCGACATCCCTGCAGATTTACCACAGGAAGTCAACCAGTGGTTTGCGGATCATGCTGTTGGCCATAGTTTTACTATTTCAGTGGTAGCAAAAGGCAAAAAAGGGAAGCTAATTGTTGAAATGTATGAAGGATCTGTGAATGTGAATATGAATGTCAGAAAGAGGATAGCGAAAATTAAGCAAAACAAAATGACAGGTATCATTCAGCAAGCTGACCGGCATCACTCTAACAACTCAACTGAAGGCCGTTTAGCACAAGAATCAGTATTGATGAAGACAGCGGGACAAAATGGAGTCCACAGTAACAACAGGACGTGTGCTACAGATGATTTAAAGAGAAGTTCAAAATTCACAGCTGATGTCTCTGCACCACAGACTGAGCATGCAACAGTTCTGAACAAAGGAATGAAACCTGCATCGCATGTCACTCTTGAAGACAAAACTGTCACAGAGACGTCCATTCAGATTTGCCACAGTGACTCAGAAAGGACACAGTACTCCCATCCTTTCCCTGAGGAAAACTTGACCATCCTTATGTACAAATGGCCAAACATTTCTCACAAACAGATTGAAGAGGTATATGCTTCCTGCATAGTTGGACCACATTATTTCTGGTGTCAGTATAACACTGAAGATCTGAACATCATATCGATGCTTGCTCAGGAAACTGGACAGCCAAGTTTCCCTGAGATGCTGGTGCCTGGAAATCCATGCCTTGCACTCTTTTCCAGTGACAACAAGTGGTACAGAGCTCAAGTGATTCAGAAGGCTGACAATATACTCAGTGTTCTATTTGTTGATTATGGAAATGAGTCTGAAGTTGACATTAAAGATGTGAGGTCAATGCCCCAGAGTCTGCTGGAGATTCCTCCACAGGCATTTCTGTGCTTTCTAAATGGCTTTGATGAGTCCAAGGGATCATGGGATGATGAAGTGTATGATGACTTCTACAATCTTGTGGTTGATAAGCCACTCAAAGTGATGGTCTTTAATAAGGAAAATCATTCAGAGGTGGCAATTCCTCAATATGCAGTGAATATTGAATGCAATAAGATGCTCATCAATAGCTTAGTGCAGAAACTCTGGAAATCACTTTCTGTAGAAAATTCCAAGAATGAATCGGATCAAACAAATAGTTTCTCCGAAAGCATTCAAACTGAGGGCAACACAATTCATTTTGATGCTGCCAAAGGAAATGGAAATACTTCTATGTACCAGAGCACAACTTTCCCAAAATGATACACAGATGGTATATGCCTCTTGCATTGTGGATCCTTTATACTTCTGGTGTCAATATGCCAACACAGAGGATCTCTGCAAAGTGGCACAGCTTGCTCAGGAAGCGGGACAGGCACAGCAGGACATGATGCTCCATGATGCTGGTTCTGGCAGCCCCTGCCTCGCTCTGTATTCCTCTGACAACCAATGGTACAGAGCTCAAGTAATTGCTAAAACTGAGAGTACACTGCGAGTTCTGTTTATTGACTATGGAAATGAGTCAGAGGTTGACATCAGGAATGTCAGACGACTGTCCCAGACTCTTCTGGACAAGGCTCCTCAGGCATTTTTGTGCTGCATAAATGGATTTAAGGAGTCTGAGGGCTCCTGGGATGACACAATTTATGATGAATTCTACTCTCTTGTGATTGATAAACCACTCAAACTGAAAGTCATCAACATAGGACACCATTCAGAGATCGCTGTTCCTCAGTATCATGTTGAAATTGAGTGCGAAGGAATGACTATGAACACACTGCAGAAATACTGGAAACAATTGGACACTGATGGTGCCTTAGCAGAAAGTTTGGACTCGGGTTAGTAGACTAATTGGCATTATTGAAACCATTGAGTATTTTTTTAAACTAGTTTAGAGTTGTCATGTCTTGTTTTCAGTGGACCAGGATGAAACCAGGACGACACATAAGAGTGATGGGGTTTAAATTCAAACTGATGCCAAGTGATAAAGCAAATGGTAAGTTTAATGCATAACAGTCTCTTTGATAAATGACTTTTTCTGTTGGATGCAAACAACTCACAGGTGGGTTACTCATATTTGGATATCGTAATCTGTTTGCTATCAAAAGTCTATTCATAGAATTGACTAATTAATGAAAGCACTAAATGAATGGATGGACTAAAACATTAATCTAATTTCATTAATCTTTGTTTCTCTCCAGCTGTGGATTGAGAGAAATGCCTCTGGGGAGCCAAATTGTGTCCAAGTTCTTTTTGTTTTGTGTATTTGTTTGTGTAATGGTGAATTAATTTATGTTTGTCCCAATAAAGTCTTTACATGGATGAATTTTTTTTTTCATGGTTTCTAAACATTTGAGCAAATTGTTTTGCAGACTGTTAGTTGGCAGGCCATAGCAGACTTCTAGCTCCTTAGCATGTGTGCTCCCAACAAAAGAGGAATAATCCAGGCTTGGAACAAATGGCTACAATGAATTCATCAAGATCATTGAATGAATAAAATGTTTTTCTTAACTTTTACAACTGTTGGATATTTTTGGATTTATTGTGATAGCAGGGTTTTAAGATCCTTTCCGGTCAAGTCGCCAGAAACTTATTCAGTCATTGTTTTGTTTTTTTGTGTTTATTTTTGCATGGATTTCTTTTTGACGGATCTTAAGGTTTCATCTTACCCCAGTCAATTTTGCAAGTATTCAACTTTGACAAAAATGACATACATCTGGTCCCACTAAAGAGTTTGGCTTTAAGTGCTGGTTTAATTTTAAACCTTTTATATGAAGGTTTTATTGAAATGTTTATAATTCAGTTTCATTTACACAGTACCAAATGACAACAGTCATCTCAAGGCATTTTATATTGTAAGGTAGATCCTGCAGTATTACAGTGGAAAACTCAAGCAGATGTTCCCCTTTCCTTCCCACCAGCATTAAGTGATGTGAAGGAAAAACTCCCTTTTTTAACAGGAAGAAACCTCCATCAGAACCAGGCTCAGGGAGGGGGAGCAAACAGCTGGGGGTGAAAGGAATGAGAAAAAAAAAAAGAGCACACAGATTATGAAAGCAAGATGAAATTTTAACAAGCCAGTGATGTACAAATGGTGTCTAACAACCTGGAAAGTGAAAAGAAGTGAAGAAGCAACACTCAGTGCATCAAGGAAGGCCCTCCAGCAGCCTGAGCCTAGAGCACCATAACTAAGGGATGCTCAGGCTGAACCAGCACTAACTATAAGCTTTATTTCATTTTTTTGAAAGGGAAGTTTTGACCCTAATCTTGTCTATCTTCTAAATCTTGAATCTAGAAGACTGTAATATATCAGAGTATGTGGATACATGTGCAGGTTCAAAATTCAAAATAATGCAAGTACTGGGGAAATAAAGTGGGAAAACTGGGTAGGCCCATTACCCATCCTGGAAAGGATATTTAGATTTCACATTTTGCCCAACCAACCAACCAAAAAAAAAAAAAGAAACTGATGACATTTGTTATGGAGTGGGTAGAAAGCAAATCCTCAGTAGGTATTACACTGGACAACCAGTAGGCTGCCATGGGGGCACAAACATGAACGAAATAATGTTTTTAAAGCAACTAATTAGGAATCTGACTATATTTGTGTTGTATTTCAGAGCCACACAATGAGTAAAGCCGGTGTTGCGCCAAAAAGTGATCGTCTGCCATAAAGTGATCCCAATGTTTCTATGTACTTTTATGTGTAATGTCTTTGCATATATTGGTAAATGGAGTGCAGTCAACATTATTTATGAAGGGCTTATATATGAAATGAAGAAATAACCTCTTTTGCAAGAACCTGTGGTAGTCAGTGTTATTGTACCTATCACAATCAATCCAGAGCTTTTTCGCCACTTAAAATATCTTTATAGAACTGTGATGTTATATTTGTTGCAATTTCTGCAGCCCTATTAGCCAGATTTCTGTTCATTTGTCAATGACAGTTTTTACCTTGATTAAAAAAAAATATATATATAAAAGTCACTTTGCCAAAAACTGACTGCAGCTTCTACCTTGTGACAGAAATGCTGTTTCTCTCTCAAAATGACTTAATATCATTCATGCGAGATATGTTTGGCATATGTTTCATGAATTATAGGTCAGCAAGTTATTTACAGCCGTTTAAATACAGGCAATCATTTTCTGGCAAACACCGAAAATCAATTTTTGGCACAACACCGGATACACTGTAGGTAAATATTAATATTGATAATGTAGAAGACACGGCCTGCGCTCCTCTTCGTATTTTTACCTTCAGGGTAGGAGCCATGTTGTGTTGATCCATTGTTGCCAGGTAACATTGACGAAATGTCAGAGTTGCACCAAGCTGCAGCAGCAGGCAATCATGACCAAGTTACGGAGCTTCTGAGGGAAAATAAATGCAATCCCAACCAGAAAGACATCGACTGGTGCAGCAAGACACCTCTCCACTGGGCAGCAGCTAAAGGTAGTTTGTTAAATAAGAGGAAATAAACCACATCCTTGTCCCCTTATGACTCCGCAAGTCTTAGTGTTCCCATTAGCTGCTTCTAACAGTAGCAACAAGTTGCGCCATAAAATTCTATCGCTAATTCTATCGAACGCCGTTTCCCAGGCATAAATCGATCGGCTCTAACATGCGTAAAAATGATTTACGCACAAAATCGGAATCCATCGATATTTTCCTAGAGCTGCCTTTGAACTTAATATTTTAAAACAACATCCAATAAAAAGGCGTTAAAATACCCTTACTCAGCGCATTGGCCAAATTACCATAAAACTGGTGCAGAAACTTGACAAAAAAAAGTGTCCTGTTTTCAAGAATTAGCAAGAAAACCTCAAAGAGCCCTCTCTGTTGCTTTGAATGGTTTGGGTTTGAAACCGTGGGAGATACAGGCGTCTTTATCTATTGAGTCACAAAGTAGCCAACCTGAAAGTATTTTAAATGTATCATCATATACACCCTAAGCCACATCGGTTCAATTGATCCTGGAGAAACATTGCTTTCCAGCAGACAAATATAGCAACTTTATAACGGCTAGTACCTTCATTTTTCATCGCTTTAATCCTCAGTTGTTGGCTCTTTGCTCTTATGGATGTCTAATAATTGCAAAGCATCTCTCATGTAGGGCTGACTGAAAGGATGGTTATTCTCTTCCTCTTACTTCCTTGTCCATTTCCTAGTCTGTTGGTGGTCCTATCAGTTTTAATGGCACACTTCTGTTAAACCAGGGACACACCATTTACCAAAAGCTTTAGCCCACACCCCCCTTTTTTAACCACACTTTCTCTAAAAAAAACTTGAGAACAGATCATTTGCACAATAGTGCTTCATTTTCTAAAGGAGTAACTTACACTTACTTAAGAACATTTACTGTATATACACCTATTAATGGCAGAGCTGCCAAAGTAGGTACCACAGCCCTCACTCACTGACAGAAATATTCTTAAGTTGTGCACACACTGATTTTGTATATACAAATAATTCTAGTTTCCTTTGCTTTTTTTCCACAGGACACATAGAAATGGTGAGGATCCTAATAAAGCATGGAGCCAGGCCGTGCCTGACGACAGAGTGTGGGTGGACTCCTGCGCATTCTGCCTCAGAGTCTGGTCGGCTGGCTGTGCTGCGGCTGCTGCACTCCCTCCATGCACCTATTGATAAGGAGGACTGCTGTGGAGACAAACCAGTGCGAATAGCCGAGATATACGGACACCAAGACTGTGTTAGATTCCTTAAAAAGTATGACATGAAATCCAGTCCTCATATTCTTATAATTTTAATAACAACCAATGTATATTATAATCTTCATACATGACAAAAAACAAACAAACAACAAAACAGTCTTTTTGTATGTTGCAGAGCAGAGACAGAGTGTCAAGCATATCGCAAATTAGTAGCCCGAGATGGGACATCGGTGGACGACACCGATGAGGAGTGGCCCGAACGGGACAAAGAAAATCTAGAAAAACAACTTCTCTGAAAGCAAGATGGAAGCCTGAATCCCATTTACAGAATAAGGCCTTTACAAAGTTTTTCTGTTATTCTTTCAGCTCAGAGTTTTCCTTCAGCTTGTCACAGCTAGATACTATTTAAAACATGCAATAATGTGTGCTTTGAACAAAGAAACACAGATATGTACATAACAAATATTACAACCTTTCTATTGTATTACTGCAAATAAACAAAGAAACAGTCACACCAAGGAGTAAATGCAGCTCAAGGATCGATTATATTTGATTTTGTGAGTAAAATGTCGTTTTTTATTTACATGTGTACAGCTGTTCTCTAAGTCTTTTTGGTTGTTTCTAACTTGGTGGAGCTTTCGCTGATCGTTGGTGGAGCCTGCAGAACAGGGGAAAAAGATGCACAGCATTCATTAATAGTCAGTGTGGTATTTTACAAACATTGTAAAATCAAGCTGTAATGCACTTACTTTTTTCTTCCTACAGGAATTCAGCAGTGCTTCACGGGTCTGGCAAAATTGGAATAAAAACAAAATTTAATCAAAATATTTCCAAGGATGTTGGGCAATCTGTGTGTCCCTGATAACTACTGATAATAGTTTCATTAGAATAATTTACATCCCATAGAATTAACCTGAGATCGGCTACAACAAACAATGAATTCAGTTTGTGATTTTAGATCATGTTCTCCTGCCACTGGCATGAAACTTTAAATATATTCAAATCATATTAGAATAATACAGGTGCATCTAACTAACCCTAACTGAATTAAGTAGGCATCTGAAGAAGTAAAATAACTTTACCATTTTGTCTCCCAGGCACGTGGTCAACAGAATAAACAACCCCTGGAAATTAAAAAGAAGCATTTTTTTTTTAACGTAAGCCATACACGGAACAGATGTTAAGTGTGATCAGCTGGATTATATTCACCATACCTGGAATGCGTTGAGCAGAACAAAGGCATAGTTCACAGCTAAAGTCACAGCTCCAGCTGTAAGGTCAAGACTAAATGTAGCGAATCCAAAAATCCACGGCAAACCAAAGATTGGAGTCAGAAGAATAACTGATCTCAGGACAGTTTTGGCAGTCTCTCATTTCTTTTTCATGGCTTTTCTATCTGTGCTCTTATGGTCCAGAAGCTTCATGATCACCACTACCATGGAAAACAAATTGATGAAAACAATTATGCCAACTGGTAGAATAAATGTATAGATGGTTCCTTTCAGAATTCCGGAATAAACCAGCCAACAGGTCTCCCGATTGAAATACAACCCTACATTTCCAGCATTGTTGGTGAAAAAGGTGATAAAAACAATGAGAAAAGGACAAACATAGCCCAGGAAAAATGAGAACCTCAGATAGGTTTTTTTGCCCACTTTGTGAAAGAGGAAAACTGCCTGATGGAGGAGGGTGGTGCTCAGACTTAACATCCAAAAGAACATGGCCAGGTAACAGAAATGCTTTAGAAGCGCTGAGATTCTACACCAGATCTCTGAAATGCCTTCTGGGTAAGAAGACGCCAGAAAACAGCAATCTGCCACTAGCAGACATACAGAAATGTTAATGTGGGCAGTGTGGCGCAGATATAAAGTATTCGTCTTGACTACGCTGTTCCAGATGATCAGTTCTATCAGGAGGCTGATAACAAGTGACACCACTGATACAGAAAGTCCAGCATAGGTTATTTCATTCATATAAGGGATGTCCAAGGCATCCTTAGACATCAGAATGGCAAATGAAGTCAGATGACTGCAAGTGCACACATTAGGGTTAGAAGCCCCCCCCCATTTACATCCATTTGGAGACCAACGGCTGTTGTTGTAGTCCCATGAGACACACTCCATTTCAACATTAGGAGGCCTTGTTCTGAGCAATTTGAAATTCAGTGTAATTTCAAGATCATTTTTTCCCCCTTCAGTAGTTGTTGATACAATAATACTGTTAATGTCAGATGTATTTTTGGTATTGGGTAAATAGTTCTGCAGGTTTTTGAATCCAGCTGTTTTCACTGTGCTATCTCTTGATCCTCTGACAGTGACTTCAGCATTGAAAACACTATTTGTGCATCCTTCTTTGCCACTGCATGTTTCTACATGTATGTTTTCTTGAGATGAAACATTAGGCATTTCTGATATCATAACTAAATTCTCAATTGTTTGCAGATATGTCTCAGCCAGGGTTTTGTTGCTGTTCCGTGTTATCCATGACATTCCAAGAGACTCATCCAGTAGATTGCTGGATGAAGTCAGGATATCCTAAAAAGAAGAACAAAGAAGATTTTCAGCTGATACAAATACAAAATGCCCATTAAAATGAATCATTAAAAAAAAACTAATTATAGTGAGTTTTTATAGTATTTATAATAATTACTTGAATAAAATCTGAATTATTGAGAACTTAAAGCTGAAGTGAAAATTGAAGGTTCTAGAATAGACCACACTAAATCAGACACATGCAGGTTTTTATCCGCTTTACTAGCATATCTTAGCTGGTCGTCATTATTCGATTTCTTTGAGCAATATTTAGCACTAATCCACTGTAAAAACTAATGATTGTACATATGTTTGATGAATAATGGCTAAGTTGGTGACAAAGTACTCTGCATTTCCTGTGGCTCCTTCACAATAAAAGAAACAGGGTTATTCGTCAGTTAAAAAGTTTTAATGTGAATAATGACCTTGGTATAAAAGAGTGAACTGTAAACAGTAAAACTATGTAAAGAGGATTTGAGTGAATAAATACGATGACTAATACTAATAATTATTCATACTTATTCATGTGAATAGTTTAAAAATGTTTTTTATAATATAAAAAAATTAAGATTTTTTTGGTACTTACATCAACTGTGGTTGGATTAGATATGTTTGTCAGCTTGCCACTCATTGTGCTGAGTACTATAACTGATGTTTTCACATTGGCAAAAGTGTTAATTGTTTCCGGTGTTTTAGTAACATTCTGAAGGTTGGAAAATACAATTGCTGCATTTTCATCTAACAACCCGAGTCCAGTGTCCGAAATCTATAACAGGAGCACACATGGATTAGTCAAGGTTAATTGTATCAGTTAACAGCAGTGATTTTGTCAAAAAGCTGGAATACTTCCAATTTCTCTATTCTGTATAAATATAAGACTTGGATAATTTGTTGCTTCATATTAAGTTAGAGTTACTTTTCTATCACATGGTAAAGGGTTCTTTGGTAACCTTACTTATAAAAGCTAGGCTTACTCACTATGGCATTTTGCAGTACATTGTAGAGGTTTGAGTTCACACATCCAGATTGCTCGGCCTCCCAAGTTCCATCTGAGCTGAAAATATTAATTTTAATAATAAAAAATCACACACATAAATGGTCACATATTACTTGTTGAAATAATGTTCCTAATCAAAAATGCAAACAATTATAGTTTTTGGACAGTAAAGGCAATTTGGCTTTTTTTACGTGGATTCTTACTTGCATTTCCTTTGTCTTAGCCCAGCTGAGTTCTTGCATTTTAAAACTGCAGTGAAACCAGCTTTGGTGTCTTCCCAGTCACCATCATGTTTACAGTAGTTTTCACCTGCTGTTTTAGGGAGAGAAAAAAATCAGTAACAAAAACCATATCCAAAGTTAACAATAAGTTAAAATTAATTTCTGTTGTAGGTGAGGCATAAAATATTTCCTATAACATATCAAACAAATATTTGATGTCTCCAGAAACACTCTATTGTTGAAGTAATCAATATTTCTGGCATTCATGATTAGACAACATTGGCCTTGGACCTTGCTTACATAGTGTTTTTATAATAAGTATAAGAAACAACTTAATACTTTGCCCCATTTTTAATTTTACATAGCAGTACATTTCAGTATCTATCACTATAGCTATTACTATTTCACTACAACAGTCATGGTTAAAAGAAGGGGCACCCACTTTCAATTTCAATGTTTTATATCAGGATATATTAAAAATCATCTGGACTTTGGTAAATTATTCTGCAGCCTCAGATAAACAGCATAACATAACATAACATAACATAACATAACATAACATAACATAACATAACATAACATAACATAACATAACATAACATAACATAACATAATTTATGTAGCAAAAAATAATGCAGACATAGTAGTGTGTGAAATATTAAGTACACCCTATGATTCAGTAGCATGTAGAACTTCTTTTATCAGTCATAATTTGAAGTAATCATTTTCTGTATGACTTTATCAGTCTCTAACATAGAGACTTATTGTTGTTTTTTTTAATTGAATTGAATTGAATTGAATTGAATTGAATTGTTGTTGTTTTAATTGAAATTAATTAGGAATACATTTTTCTGGCGTTTAAAATGAAAGTTCATTTTCCTGTCCATTTTAAGGTAAGTAATCATTTATAAATATTTTTGGGTTGTTCAGGATCCCTTTTTTTAAAAAAAAGTTTTGTTATTTTTAGCTTATGTTTTTTTAATTGTGGAATTATATGTGGGCAATAATACAATTCACATTACAAAATACAAAGACATACCTTGTATGATATTGAAGGGCACCGAAGAATTTTTTATTTGTCCACGCCTGTTCTGAAAATTACATTCTATTCCAGTCTCATTTCCCTTGTCTTTATTACAGTTAAATATTTTTTTAGCTGTGTAAGCTACTGTGTTATCACCTGCAAGAATAAAATATTAATGTCATCTATTTTCAACAATTTTGCACAATGAATATTTTAATTTAACTTATTTGGCAAATAAGATAGAAACACGAAAAATTGCTTACTCTCAGGTTGTACTGCTTGGTCTTTGAGGCTTTCACCACTCCATGTCACATTATAAGGCTCGCTGCTATTCATTATCTCACATTTGGCTGTTACTTCCAGAATAGGTTGTCCAGTTGTACAGCGTGGAAATGATGGCTCAGTGAAGACTTGAATTTGTGGCATTAGGGCTACATCCAATTTAACGTTATCTTTGTGAAATATGTTGATTGAACATCCATTACAATGTGGAGTTTGGTGGTAGAGACATTGGTACTCTCCTAAGAAACAAACAAAAACTGGTTAAAGTCAGTTCATGTAGGACTTAGGCTGACTAATTGAAAATGTTTAGATAATCCAGATGGTGCTGTTGTTTGTCAAAACAACAAAAATGATTCATAATTCAACCCCAAATAACCTTTTTGTTTGTTTTGATCACAGGAAGAGTACTCTGTGGAAAACAAACAGAAGGGCTCATACTGCCAAACCGTTTAACCACAAAAAAATACATAACTTTTTTTGCTCTTAACTAATTTAGCATTAGACAGGATAGTTAAGGACACAGATGAGAATAAATATAAGTATTTACTACACAACACTTAAAAACATCATGACAATTAATTAAACCAACAAATCATTAACAAACTGACAAAATGATGACCCATGGGGTGAAACTCGACACAAAGAACAACAAAGGTTTTTTTTTTAATGTCAATTAAGTTGGACATTTTGGCTTTTGTGTGTGTGTGAATGTGTGTGTGTAAGTTTGCCTCTGTACATCACCACAGTGGACTTCTATTTCACCATCATTGTCTCAGCTTAATTATTAACGGTATAATAATGATAATAATAATAATATTCAAATACATACACACATACCTGCCCAGAGATCTGTCACTTTTCTGAGGTTGATTTTACTCTCAGTTGATGATAATATTGTAACAGTTGAGACTGTTCCATTAGTTATGTTATATTTTCCCCTCGTGTTTGTTATGCTCCATTCTGGTGAAGTCTTCAGGTCCTCATTTGCTATGCATGTGATCACTTGATCGTTGGCCTCATAAAGCACAGGCATATCTGGCATTATTAAGTGGACAACACCTGCAGAGTGTAATAATAATAATAATAATAATAATAATAATAATGAATTGGCATGGAAACCACAAAGTTCAAGAAAAAAGTATGTCATGTGGAAATGCTTCCACCTGGCGGTAAATCACTGAAAACATTTCCAGTGATGCGAACATCATAGATTGAATGGTACTGTACTGGAGCTGCAGAATAAATCTTAAAATCTTATCACTATAAACTAAAACCGGAGGCATAAGGCTTTGTCATGGTCCTGGGCCGGTGGCCCAGTGTTTTGAGTTCCTATTTGTTTAGTTCGGTTTTGTTGTATTTTTGGGTTGTGTTTCTTATGTTTAGTTTTCTCAGTTTTGTTCTTTGTGTAATGTCTGATCCCCTTTGCCATGTTTTCCGTGTTAGGTCTGTGTGTGTTATGTTGGTCACTTCCTGTTTTATTTTGGTAGTCTCGTGCTCCTTGTGTGTTGTGTTCAATTTGCTTCTCCTTTGTCATTAGGTTCATTTGGTTCAACCTGTTGTTCCACTCTCCCTGATTTCCTTGTGTGTATTTAAGCCCTCAGTTGTCCTCTGTTCTTTGTTTGGGTCCTTGTCATTGTAACGCCTAAGTTGACGTCAGCTGTGTGTTTTCAAGTTTTTGAGTTCTTGGTGTAGTTGGCTCCTGACAAGCAAGGTGTCCTGCATTGGGGTCCTCCCTACCTTGCCTGCACCAGCTGTGACAGGTTTACAGAGATCTATGACTTTGGTTCATATTTTTTTTCTTTAATCTTTATCAGAGTCATATGATTGCATGCATAACATTGCTGATGTCAAGTTATTTTATTCATATATTTATTTTACACGCTATCCCAACTTTTTTGGAAACAAGTTTGTATAATATGCATGAATTAAGGAAAAAACTTCATTCCAGGTTGGAATGAATGTCTAATTTGTGCATCCCTCTACACTTCGATTAAATTACCTGAGGTGTTCATATCAAGCGAAGCTGACAGATTCTGGCTCATGTTGACCGATAGGTCAGTCAAAATTTGTGAATTGATTCCGGAAACAATGCTCATTACAAAATCTGTGATTATGCTTCCAAGCCTTAAATGGAAAAAAGAGATTTTAGTCATACATTTAAAATAGATAAATGTACAAACAAAACATTTCATTTATGCGCAAAGAATGTACCTGAATCCTGCGATATTTAAATAGTCAAATCCTCTCAAAGAGCTGAAAAATGTTTTCATCTAAGCGGTAACAAAGGATGGAAATAGAGTTAATAACAGTATTCTTTATTATCAAGGTAACAAAGATGCTGCATACTTCAAAATACCTTTATTATTGTTATTATTACCAATTTCAACAAATCATCCTTGCACTTCTTATACACATCAGTATTTACACCTTGTAAACAATTAACATAATTTTCATCCGGCAGTTTAAGAGACCCCTTGATGGTAACTGTGAGCAAAAAAGATTTTTTTTAATTAGTTTTTTTTTTTAATGCCTTCAAACATGATGCACAAAAATAAACATATATATTAAAAACATATATATGCAAAAATAGAAAGATTTAAATACCTGTGGTGTTTAAAATGCACATTGCATCTAAACTTGTCGTCAAAATACAGCTCGTGTTGCCACAACATGTCGGATTAGACTGACAAAGAGTATCATTCCATTTGTGGTCCTGATAGCATTTACAGTTTTTGTTGTTTGCAGTAGTCTTACATTCTTATAAGGGGGGGGGGCACAAGTGTTATTCACGGGTGTCAATCATTTTCTTCAGAAACTTGGAAGATTAGAATTTTTGCTTACTTGTTGTCATTACAGGTGTTTCAACATAAAAGGCTGTGTTTTTCACGAAAGGCCGCAGCATCATAGTGATATTTGGAATTGAGTTGTCATCTATTATCAGTTTGGCATAAAGCATTTGTGTTGAGTTTCCTGTAAGACAGACAGGCATCAGAAGATGCTACATACTTCTAAGAAAAATGTCATGCTTGGAAGAAAAGAAAAATCAAATGTTATCCTACCGTATCCGGTAGTCTGTAACAGAAAAATGACTCTGTTTTTTTAAAAATGTCATGTTAGAATGAATTTTAAGATCAAAATGTATGATTTGTGTGTTATCAACAAACCTGACAGAAGTTTATCGCCAAGATGTAAAGAAATAAAAAGGTCCACATCCTGTTTTTGGAACAATAAATAATATTTTTAAAAAGCATTTGGAGTAGCAAACATAAAATTCTGGTTAGTGGCTTACAAAATACACCAAATAACATAAATTAAAATATTACAATTCAGTGCGACACTGTCAGATATTCTATCTTTGCTAATTTTATAATGATTGTAACATTACGGCGGTGTATGGAAGGGGCTTTATATTATTTTGTCCTTTCCATTTCCATACACAAGGGAGACGAATGCTCATGCAAACCACAGCACCTCTGCACCATTCAATGAAAAAGAGACATGATAAGATATAATACTGTGTACAGAAATCACTGCATGGGCTCGGGAACACTGCTGAAACACTCATGCACATGCTCGGACAACTTGCACCTCTGTGAAGGCAACCTTAATGCTGAGCAATATAAACAAGTTTTGGCGTGACCTCTTTTTCAGGGAAGGTCTGAATCACTTCAAGACAACGCCAAACTATATTCTGCATGTTCTTCTGCAGAATGGCTCCTAAACCGACCTGCCCGATGACCGGATCTGTCACGCACTCAAAACATGGACCACAATGAAACAGAAAATAGGCTAAACAAAAAGCAGACCCCAAACTGTCGAGCAACTAAAATATAAAGCAAGAACGAGAATGCAAGAATTTTGCATTGAAAAGAAGAGATGATACAGCTTTTGTTTTTCCAACATGTGTTACCAGTATCAAATTTAAATACATTTAAAAGCAATCCAAGGTTTCAAAACACCATTTTCTGTAAGATTTGTTTAAATGATACACACATCCAAACTTTTTTAATGATTATGGCTGTGAAAAATATTTAATGTAAAGAGCTTCACTAACCTGGTGTTCAAGATGGTAGAGGGACCCATCTGCGCCCCAAAATGATGGACACACACTGACAGAGCACTTTCTGCAGCAGCTGAGAGAGAAATGGTTAACACAAGACTAAAGTCTGTTTTCAGGGAACAGCAGTATATGGCCAGTTACCGATAGAGGTTACTGCACATAGACATGCAAAGTAAAAAGGCTGCTATGCAACTAATTTGACTTTCAAAAACAGAGAATGAATGGTGTTTGTGTTTGTCTGTGTTCTCATTTTGAAACTATGTGTACAGAAAAACTGAGGCAAACATGCCTACACAGTGTCACTAAAATGACTGCAAATTGTATGTGTGTATATATATATATATATATATATATATATATATATATATATATATATATATATATATATATATATATATATATATATATATATATATATATATATAGTGATAACTTTTACCTTGAAAATTGTGTGAGACCCATACCTGACCTTCAGAAAATCAGTTTTTATAATGTCAGATATGAAAAGGACAAGTTTTACATGAGTGGCATTTACCTGCTGCTGGACTTCAACACAATCGCTTGTAAAATCATGCTTCATTGTTTATTTAACATCTGACCTGCTGCTTCATAGTAACTCGAGTATGTGTTAATGGGATTTTACATACATCATTTAAACTGAATGCTGGAATTTTTGTCTTACACAGAGAGAATGTGTTATTGTCAGTTTTTCTGAAAAAAATTGGAGACAAACTGTGACATATGCTTGTCTTAAGCCACAAGTAGCAACTAGGCGATGGATGGCCATTTATTTTTTGCATACATATGAATGTTTCACAGGGGATGTACCCTAATGCTGGTCCTCCTTCTAGAGTTTCTTTTGTGTTTAATCTTTCATGTGTTTTAGCTGCAGTTTTACCAGGGCATTGCATTTTGTTGTAAATTTTAAGTCACAAAGTTCTCTCTTGTAAGCTACATATAGCAACCTTTCTATGCATTGGCACAGTAATAGGAGTTTTCCTCAACGTGCAAATGAGCTTCAACTCTTCCACAGGACATGGATCCTGTTACCAGGTTACCTTTGATATACCCTTGTTCGACATACAACTTCAGCTCCCAGCTCTCAAAGAACAGCGATCTTTGAGCATAAAGTGATGAACTTAAGAAACTTTCAGTAGCCAACGGTTCCCGTTACAAACTCTTTGACACAGTGAATTACATTGTTTCTCCTTCAACATCAATTACACCAGTTTTTATTTGGATAATGACTGCAATGACTTTCTAAAATTCCTCCCTCATATAGTCCCTTTAATTATGATCCACTACATCCAAGAATTATGAACTCTTTTCACATGGTTTCCTTGGAGGATATATCTGGAATAGTAATTAAAATGAGCCCAGCTAATATTTTACCCACATCCTCCTTTCTTAAAGCTTTTGGCTCTTTTTGTTCCTTGTTCCCTGTTGTCAGGGTGTGTCCCCAGCTATGTTAAACAGGGTGTTGTTCATGAGTTATAGGCCCATTTAAAAACTTCCTTTAATCACCAAAATATTAGAAAGTGTTGTTGCAACACAAATAAAGAAAGTTTGGAGGAGAATAATATTCTTGATAACTTTCATTCCAGTTTCAGAAAGTTATATTGAGTGACTACTCAGCCTTTGATACTGAGGAACATCAGATTTTACTCCAATCCTGTCCTGGATTGGTTCACTTTGTACCTTGTTGATAGAAATCTTTTGGTCTTGTTGGGCAGTTTTTGGTCAGATCATGCTATGTTCTGCAAGGATCTGGGTTACGTCCTTTATTATTTTATTTGCATATCCTCCCATTAGGTCACACTATCAGTAATTAGTTATTTAATCATTGGTTATTATTAATCTCTGGCTCTCTTCCACAGCATGTCTTTTGTCCTGTCTCTCTCCCCTCAGCCCTAACCGGTCGTGGCAGATGGCTGCCCCTTCCTGAGCCTGGTTCTGCTGGTGGTTTCTTCCTGTTAAAAGGGAGTTTTTCCTTCCCACTGTTGTCAAGTGTTTGCTGTGTTTTGACTGTTGGGTTTTCGCTGTAATTATTGTATGGTCTATCTTACAATATAATGCACCTTGAGGTGACTGTTTGTTGTGATTTGGCACTATATAAATAAAACTGAATTGTTTTATTTTATTTCTTATATGATGACAACATTCAACTGTACCTCTGTTTTAAACCTCACAGATTGGATAAGTTATGGACTTTAAATGATTGTCTCAGTGCAATTAAAGGTTGGATGGCAAATGACGTTTTACAGATTAACACAGGCAAGTGTCTAATTATTGCTTGTGAGTGTATTACCAAATGAATCAGACAGCGATTCGAGTCTTTCTCATCCACCATGAAAGCCAACGAGCAGAATCTGGGGATCATTTTTGATCAGTCTTTGACATTTGATGCTCACATTAACTGACCCACTCGTTTTTTTTTTTCATTTGAAATTGCTATGCTCAGGACTGTTGTCTCAGAACATGAACTGGAGATGCTTATCTATTTATCTCCCGTCTGATTTCAGTTTAAAATCTTTGTGGCCTTTCAAGGTGAGCCCCCCCCCCCAACTATATTGCTGAACTACTCCACCCATCTGAAAACTTAGGGTGGTTGTGCATTACAAAACTTGGCTCCAAAACTTTAGAACAGCTTGCCACACATGCGTCCCAAACCCGACTCTGTGGCATTCTTTTAACCAGCTTAAAATTCATGTTGTCAGGCAGACATTTGGATAGTGTCTATTGGTTTATTGTTTTGCTTGATTCATGGTTTTTATTCTTACCACTGTAAATGACTTTGTGACTTGTCTTGAAAAGCACTATATAAATAAATTTTACTTATTTATTATTAAAATGATTATTTTTTTCTGCTGAATAAATAAGTGAAAAGAGGACTGGAGAGTTCTCCTCTGCACAAAGAAACACTTATTTCCACAGTATGTACTACTCACATGACTGTAGTGGCTAACAAGCCCTGCACAAAGCATCTAAATAGTATTTACAATATTTACAGTCTTTTATGAAGCCTTTATTGGCTACCAGACTTTATTATACAACATGTTGAGGACATGGAATACAGAGAACCTCTGTAATGCTCCTACTTTTACTGGACTCATTTACATTTTTCAGGAGTTAAACAAAGTATTTTATCAACTGCTTTTTATACACAGTCCCCCGACTGCATTACCAGTGCAGTGTCCACTGAATTTGGCACCACAAAAATAAAATATAAAACAGACTTTAGAGAAGAGAAAAAAACAAAACAGAAGTCTTTTATCTCTGTCAGTGTCATTGCCAGAGATGCGTAGTTCTCTTTGTATTTTAACACCTGTTCTAAACTTTTAAAGATGTCAAATGACCCCATATTAAAAGGGAACTAAAACATTTTTAAATTATAAAAACTAAACTGCAAAGTATTTCTTGAAACGAACAGAAACAAACCATTAAAAACCAGAACTGAAAAATATATAAACACAAAACTAAAAATTCTAATCTTCCTTTACCATAAATATTAAAAAAAAGAAAAAAAAAGAAAAAAAGAAATCAGCTTCTGCAATTAAATTTTTTGGGTTTTTTGTTTTGCATTCTTAAAAATAAAAACAAAAACAAAAAAAAGCACAAATTTAACTATAAAATTTTTTTAATCCCTTTTAGAAAATTTTGTACATACTTTTTTCCAGTCAAGTAATACTCATACATTTTAAAAAGGTAAGGCAGTGTCTTCTCACAGGACCAGTCTTAGAGCTGCAGTAGTGCTTAACAGTCATCAGACATAGAGAAAATATCATCATAAAAATGTTCTTTTGTCAAGCTCAATGGACATTTCTTCATGTATCCCTATAGTTCACCTTTTTAACATGTAGACAGAAAACTTTCAAGGATGCTAGGAACCAAAGTGGGCCTGTTATTCTTTACCTTACTTTTTTGCCATTTTTATACTGTTAGAATAGTTTAAAATAAAGAGATCAGCAAATGTGTTGATTCTCATGAGCCAAAAGGTTTCAGCTGGCTTCCATAATCCATTCACGAGAGGTTGTTTTTTTGTTCAAGTGCTCTATGATATCAGTGAGAGGGGTTATCCCTAACATAGCCATCTCAGGGCCTCAGCTCTGGCTATATATGCAGTAGCCCCACTTAACTGCCCCAGTCAGAAGGTCTATTAGAGTCTAATAATAATAATAATAATGATGATGATAATATGGAGCTGGAGATGTGCATAAAAGGTCCCCCTGCACTGACAAGTAGCATATTGAAACAAGACATGACTAACACGGTGACCGCTTCAGCTGAGTCTTTTGACATAAATAAAAGAAAAATTATGTTGGGAGAAAATTTGTTTAGACTGGACTCCCGCAGGCCTTAATCAAATCTGAAAACATCCACACTTCCTACATGCAAATATTTAGTCCAAGCTCTCCATGTAAAGACAATACAGCCTCTCATGAGAAACCGTTTGACATCACACTGCAGTTTCATACTCTACAAAATCCTCGGGAAGAAAACATTCCCTCTCTTCCAGTGATGGTCCTGCTTCTTGTGAGAATGCCAGTCCATTACCTTCTTTGTGTTGTGAAGGTGGCCTCTGCGGTGCTGCGAGCTGTAAAAATAAATAAATAAAATGTTTAAACACATGAAATGTACCCAAATGATTCTAAGTATTATTAGAAAAAGTATCAAAGCTCCTCAATCTATATCCAGGGCCATGAAAATTTTGGATACAATAGATTTTCTTCCAGTGCAACAGGATCCAGGGTTCCGAGAATGGGAAAAAAATAATTTTTATTGATTACTTGTTTGAAGGGGAGACTGAAGTAATTTGGTCAGATTCAGGAGACGCATGGGTTGACTTCAACTGACTTTTATTGTTTTTCTTTTTTTTTTTTTTTACAGATAAGAAGTTACCTGATGTCCCATAAAGAATGGTCACTTCTTAAATCACGACCTACTTATTTAGAAATGTTCTTCATAAAGGCTACTAAAGAATGAATATGTGATAAGATGGTGTCAAACCTATATAAATGCTTACAGTCATATATGTTGGGGGGCCCTCCCGGGATAAAGGAAAGATGGGAATTAGAAATGAAGGTTGTGACTCAGAATCAAGAGTGGGAGCTGGCCTGTGAAAATGGACATAAACTAACAGCCCAGTGTGGAAAGAATTTTGCTGGAAAGTGAATGTTAGATATTTCAGAACATGTGTATCATTTCTAAATTTGATAAGGCTAAAACAAATCTGTGCTGGAGACAATGTGGACAAGTTGGAGATCATACACACATGTTTTGGGATTGCCCAAAGATTAAAAATCATTTTGTGAAGGAATTAAAGAGGAAATTTCAAATATTTTACACATTTTTATTGAATGGAACCCCCTTGTCTTTGTTCTTGGAGTGCTCCCAAATGATTTGTTAAGCAAAGAAAAACTGTACCTGCTTCGAATCCTGGTTTGTTTGTTATAATCAACATATTTACTTGTAAATATCTAGATATAAGTTGTATGAGGAATATTTTCCTTTTATTTTAATTATTATTATCACTAATGTTTAATCCCTTCAAACTGTAGAGAAAAGATTTATTAAGATTTCTGCCCGCTGAGATGTTTTTGTTCAGTTCTTGTTGGGTTTTTTTCCTCTACTGGAAAAAAATGTTTGTGGCTTAATGTGCTAAAATAGCGGTTTTGAAATGTAAATAGAACATTTTATTGTTTAAATAAAATTCTCATTCATACCTATGATAAAGCACCTGATATTTAACAATGATACTTTTGATTATATTCACCGTGTTAGTGAACATGCTAACATTTTGATAAGTACTACTTTCAGTTGCTCCCTTATTCACAACTGGTCAACACAGAGGGTAGCTCCGCATGTTCAGTTTAGTGTTTTATACCCGAGGCTTTTCCTGACACAACCCCAAAGGGATTTGTGTCTCCTTCTGGGCTCAAACTGGGAATTTTTCCACTTGTGAGGTGAAGGTGTGAACCACTCCAGCTAGCACTGATAAGAATTACTTTAAATCTGTGCTGAATACAGCACAAGATTAACAGTGGAGATGGGCACAGTTATTGGCTTTCTAATCACAAGCAGCATTAGAGTCCACTTTAAAAATTTTGAAAATGTTAAAATATTTCAGTGGTGGCTCAACAATAATGATGAGGGATACACAAATCCCTGGAGCAACTGCATCACAAAGAACATACATGTAAACATCTTTATTGAGTATGCTCCACTTATTACACTTTAAAAGCAAACAGACCGGTGTTTTTTTTCCCTCCAGTTCGTGCCACGCATTTTCATATGCTGTTACCATGGATGACTGCTACTAACATCTGAATTTTGACTCTCAGTGATGCTGAGTAAATCTGAACATATATGCAAACACACATTTAAGCATTACTACCACTGCTCATTAATAAGAAAATACATCCCACAGCCTGCTAACACTTTGATCTCATGCTTTTTCACTCTTATCCCTGTAATGCATTCATGGTGCAGACGTTGTGGTACTTAAGCATCTAGGTAGCTACAGAAGAGGAGCGAGTATAAATGGAGAAACATTTTTAAGCATCAGGTCACAAAAACCACCAAACACACAAATTGTTTCTGAGCAGTTTGTCTGTGAGCTAAATGTACAGTTGCTGTATTTCCCATGTTCATATGACACTATCAGAGATGCAGAAAGATGCAAGAAAGACATTGTATTGTAAATATGTTATATATACAGTTAAAAAACACTATCAGAAGTTTCTTAGGTATTAAACCCAACATTTTTTGTTTAGTTTTTTTTAATTATTATTATTATGCTGCTATGACAATATAATTTAATACATATAATTTAATACAATATAATTTCCTGCAAAGGATTAATAAAGGATCTATCTATCTTACTCACAGTTTGTCCCAGAGGAGTCACACAACAGAGCTTCTTTTTCACGTGTTCAGGTAGAAAACAAAAAGGTTTCCCTAACAAGGGATAGATTGTTCCTGGTTTCACATCTTCTTCCTTCATGGGACCTAAACAAAAACATAATTTAAAATTTATAATAAAACTGGTATAAAGAAAAGCTACGAATGATAAAGACATGTATAAGAACTCATCTACCTGTGAGAAAGCTGATGATTAGGCCTATTAAAATGACTGTAGTGCAGTTGAACGCACTGTACCACATGTAGGACAATGAATAAAATCGCTTCAGTCCAGAGGGTTGGCTGAATAACACAGATAATAAAAATGCTTAAGTTGTGAAATGACCCCAGTGAGGACAGCTTGCACCGTGTCCTTGGAGTGAGTCATACCTCAGAGTGACATTGCTGAATACGGTCTGAATAGCAGCAGTCACGTTGGCACCGCATTCGAGAGGTAGTGGTCTTGTGCTGTGACTGAGGATGCTTCCAATGCTGAGCCAGAAAGCCACAACCAATCCTGCACCCAGACCTGCCAGAGCTCCCTGGAAACATTGAATGCACAAAAAACAAAAACAGTATTTACTGCTGTATTTACTATTATTTTAAATGTTCTCGTCAATAGTTATCCAGTGATAAGAAGCCACAAGTTAAGATTCAACTTACGATAGAGTTGGCCCACGGGAAGAACATCCCGAGACAAAACAGACCGAGAATAGGACCGCCAACCATGCCAAAGATTTTCAAAGCCACCTGCAGTTCAAATACGGGAAACAATCTGTGCAAATTATTAACGTATGCGGAATATTATAAGATCACACATGGTGCGAGCTTACCTGTAAAACTGAATCACCCACGAGGTGAGTGAGACAGGCCATGGCCAGGCACAGCAGCCCATAGGACATAGCTTATTAAGGAGACACAAATTTACACTTTAGATTCAAAGTGTAATTTTTTTTTAATTCACCGCTTTGATTCACACATTGCAGAATTTAAAGTTTCAAAATGCCAACCTAAAGCTTTGGACAGCAGGGTTGCTCTCGCCTCTGTCATGGCGGGGTATTGCGGTTTAATGAGGTCCTCCAATGTTACAGTAGCTAAAGAGTTGAAGGCTGACGATATGGTGCTGCACAAGAATCGGGAAGCAAAATCAAAATATACATAACTGATGCCAACTTTAGAAAGCAAATTTAAAACATGTTTTACCTTAGGACTCTTGCAAATTAAGAGTTAATGTGAAAGATAAGCAACAGCAGTTACCACGTTGCATTATTTTATCTTCAAGAGATAAAGTGCTTGAGAGAATAGGGAAATGTTTCAGTGTTTCTCCAAGGACACCTGCTTTCATTGTTTAAGTAGTCAACATAACCTGCTCCACACCAGAGGGGTGTGCTACCTGGCAATAAAGCAAATTCAACATAAATAGCCAGGCTTTCTTTATATTTTCTCTCTTGACAAAATCTACTACTCCAAACTAAATGTTACACAGTGTATTCAGTTCTGATTCTGTTCCACAGCATAATAAAGGAGAGGTGGACATCACGAGAGTTTGCTGCTTTGACTGAATGGGTATTCTCGGTGACAAACAGCCTACAAATGTAGCAGCTTAGTTTTTAATCTGTGACCTAGTAGCTGCAATTCCAGCAGTATAAGAGAGACTTAGCAGCAAATTAGAACCAAATATATAAACATTTACATATTTACTGTATCCCCAAAATAATAAATTTAAATTCCAGTGGCAATGATCTGCTGTTTGCACTGCTCTAACTTTACAGCTGGGATTTTATGCCACCTTTATGGCACTGAAAGCACTGACTTAGGCTCAACATAGCACACTAATCCATTAATCTTGCTTCATAGTACACCCCTCAGGTTCACTCTGTGTGTGTATGCAAGCTGTGCACCACTGACAGTGAGATTGCATCACAAAAAGCAGCACAAACACAAATTACAGCAAAGCAAGCATTTTTTGGGGTACCTTCAGCTTTAATGGAGTAAAAGAAAAACTGCTGCTGGTTTTTAGAAATGTGAGCTAAAATGTTTCCTATTTTAACAAAGATAAGCAACATGCATCAGGAACAATTTTTGAAATCATGTCTATATATGATGATCAGTGGATAATGTTGAATGATGAATTGCTGTGCTGGGAGGGTTGGTATATGCAGATTGAAACTGTGGCAAGTCAAATACCTGAGGGCTGCACTAAATAAACACGCAATGAAGAGTCCAGGCAGCCCAGGCAGACCGTGCAGCATGTCCATCACAAAATAGATCACCATCTGTGGAAAATAAACTATCAAAACATTTTCCTGGAACCTTGGATTTGATTTGCATAAAACAATGTGTTAGCAAACAAAATAAAACACATTTTGTACCCTCTCTGACATGCCAAACACTCTACACAATAAGGTTAATGTGATGAAAGCAAACACTCATGCTGTTGTAGTTTATATGCCCTCAGGAATGCAATGAACTTTTTTGATCACCCTTCATATTCACTTTTGGAGCACCAGGAACCAGAAAAAAAAAACTATGATAGTTATAAAAACTACACATTACTTACAAAAAGAGGAAAATGATGCCTCAGTGGATAATAACATTAAAAGGAGGACATAGCACAGCAACTCACTGCATCCCGTGAAGAACTGGCCAGCTTGTCAGAGAGGTCCTCTCCACAGTAACGTGCAAACATGACCAGCCCCATCACACAGCTTAGAGCCAGAGCCAGCTGCAAGGAGGGAAACACCATGTAGCAAGACCTGCAGGGGGACAGGAACGTAAATAGTGTGATAGATTTTAGGTCATCCTTGTCTATTTTTTTGTGCTCCTCCATTTTTTTGTTGATAACTTGCCAATTAATGTTTTCATATTTTTTTTATGCTAATATTGGTGTTACAATGATAGGCCCACGACACATCCAGAAAGCTCAAAAGTTGTAACTGGTGACCCAGTTGTGCCCCTTTCTGCTTTTACCCCTCATGTTGGACATCTTGCAGCCCCATTAGAGTCCTTCCTCATTTTGCAAAGTAAATAGGTGCTTTGCGAAGCAGCTTGTGACAGTGACTTGATGATTTGTTGGAAAGCCTGCCCTCAGACCCCTAGGCTCTTAAGGAGCCTAGTTTCTGATGTGGCCATTTTTACTACAAATATCTGAAGAAATCACCCCATGACAGCTGGGATATGGCTCCAGTGACCCCGAACTGGATAAGCGGAGGATGGATGAATGGATGGATGGATGTTCTTAAGATGCAAACATATAGGGCAGAGTGACTAACGCATGAACAGAAGGACCACAAGTTAATCTAAGAGCTGCAGGCTTTAAATAAGCATTTGTATACACACAAGCTACCTTGACTTAACATATTTAAAGACTCATTGACTTTCTATTTTGTTGTGTCATGAAAAACTGTTAGTTTGAGTTTGAGTTCACAGTGAAGAACCTTTGCTTTAACATCACATCAGCTGCATACCTGACAGCCTCTTTTTCTGTACGTGAGCTGAGGTATCTCTGGACCTGAGCCTGGTTCACACCATACAGGGACAGCATGAGAAAGACCCCACCGACTGCAAGAGTCCAGAAGGTGTGTCTCTCTGTAGGATCTGGGTTTAGGCTGAATCATGGGGGGAGAGGGCAGTTTAAATCATATGAAATCAAATGTATGCGATGTACAGTAAGCAGCACACTTTGAGTGTCAGCACCTACAGCTGCAGATGATGTTATTCTAACCAAATATACTAGTTGGAGGATAAAGTCCTGCATTAATTCACTCAAATAGGAAAAATATCTGATAAAAACCTTTCTTAAAATTGCAGGAAAAAAGATTTGAAAAGATTCAAGCAAGATTTGATGCATTTCCTCCCTCTTCTAAGTAAGTGGAGGTTTCAATGCCACCTACAGGATGCTAATGTACACATAACCTATAGAATAGGTAACAGATTGTTGTTTTTGTTTGTGGGCCTGATTGCAAACTTTTTTGCAGATTTTCCACAGCCATTCCTGATGCTGGTTCCTTCGGCTCTGCAAACCCATCAGCTACTTTACTGATCACAAGTAACTGTTGTGCACTCCAGAAAGCTCTCAGTACCAAAAATCATGCCCTTTGCCTACAGATTCTACACACATATTCATATGAAGAATCTATATGTAGAGATTATTTTCCTTTACACAAACTTGGAACGCACTCGAGGCCAGCGATGCGGTTTCCCTCCCAGACTTTCCTCCAAACATTAGCCACTCCTCCAGTCTTCTGCACTCCCACCACGATGACAGCCAGCTGCCCTGCAAACATCACAACAGTCTGAAAGACGTCTGTCCAGATGACGGCCTTCAAACCGCCCTGTGAGGAACAGGAAACAAAAACATTAAAAAACTACACATCTAAATCAAAAAACAATCACAATCTTTGTATTCATTCAGATCTTATAGATAAAGACCCTTCTACAAGATATTTAACATGAGATCAGACTGAACTGGACATCCTGATCAGGGTTGCAGAGTGGCTAGAGGCTATCCCAGCTGTCACAGGGCGATAGGCATGGTACGCCCTATACAGATCGCCAGCCTAGAGCCAGCCCAGGGCTAACACAGAGAGACAGACAACCATTCACACTCACATTCACAACCTACGGGCAATTTAGAATCACCAATTAACCTAACCCCAATAAGGGGAGGAGAATGGATGGATGGATGGACGAACTGGACATTTGCATGTTGTGCAGGCAGCAAGTCATTCCTTTCAAGTTAAGCTCAATAAAAATCCCTCTCAACCCTAGAACACTAATGTCGGGTGATTTTCACCCACATTAAATTGAGACTGATAATGTTACAAAACTCACATTAGCGTTCTAGGAAGATGTGTGTATTGAACCTGTGATTGAACTCACCAATGTTGTGTACAATGTGCATACTAGTCCAGTGGCCAGCACTGCTCCCCATAGTTCAAACCCAGTTACTGTAAGAAAACAGACGCAACCCACTGAACTACAACAGCCATTTAGTTCAATTCAATGAGTAAGGTTAAAAAAAATAAAAGATTAACTCTTCTTACCTGTATTTAGTGCAAAGGCAGGAGTATACACACAAACTCCCATATAGATAACCTGCAGTCAGGTAAAGAAATCAGAAATTTTTAACTTAATAAAAGGTAGGAAGAACTTTGAACTTTATGGGCTTTATTATATTGGATGCATTAAAGCTGTCCTCTAAATTTGCAAAGTGATATGATGCTTATTTTCCTTATAGCGTTGAGCTAAAAGAGAACATTACACTGTATTATTACAGTATGTCTGCTTAATATGAAACTACAGCTGGTCCAACAGGACAGAGCTACTGGGTATCACTTTTCTTCTTTGTTCGGTTGCTCCCTTTAGGGGTCACCACAGCCTCCAACTGACTCTTTCCCTAGCATCCTCTTCTGTCACACCAACCCTCTGCATGTCCTCCTTTACTACATCCATGAACCTTCTCTGTGGTCTTCCTCTTTTCACTGTTACACCCGTATCCCCGGCAGCTCCATATTCAACATCCTTTGTCCAAATCATCTTAGCCTCAATTAAAATCTTAACAGCTCCAGCTCTGCTTCATGTCATTTTTGTCAGTGCCTCCATCTCTACATCATAGCAGGTCTCACTACCATCTTATGAACCTTCTCTTACACTATTGCCACTATCCTTATATTACAAATCAATTGTCTCCAACCGCTCCACCCTGCCTGCACGCTCGTCTTCACCTTGTTTGGTTGACCCAGGTACAGTGCCTTGCGAAAGTATTCGGCCCCCTTGAACTTTTCAACCTTTTGCCACATTTCAGGTTTCAAACATAAAGACATAAAATTTTAATTTTTTGTGAAGAATCAACAACAAATGGGACACAGTCGTGAAGTGGAATGAAATTTATTGGATGTGTCAAACTTTTTTTAAAAATAAAAAACTGAAAAGTGGGGCGTGCAAATATTATTCGGCCCCTTTACTTTCAGTGCAGCAAACTGACTCCAGAAGTTCAGTGAGGATCTCTGAATGATCCAATGTTGTCCCAAATGACTGATGATGATCAATAGAATCCACCTGTGTGTAATCAAGTCTCCGTATAAATGCACCTGCTCTGTGATAGTCTCAGGGTTCTGTTCCAAGTGCAGAGAGCATCATGAAGACCAAGGAACACACCAGGCAGGTCCGAGATACTGTTGTGGAGAAGTTTAAAGCCGGATTTGGATACAAAAAGATTTCCTAAGCTTTAAACATCTCAAGGAGCGCTGTGCAAGCAATCATATTGAAATGGAAGGAGTATCAGACCACTGCTAATCTACCGAGACCCGGCCATCCCTCTAAACTTTCATCTCAAACAAGGAGAAGACTGATCAGAGATGCAGCCAAGAGGCCCATGATCACTCTGGATGAACTGCAGAGATCTACAGCTGAGGTGGGAGAGTCTGTCCATAGGACAACAATCAGTCGTACACTGCACAAATCTGGCCTTTATGGAAGAGTGGCAAGAAGAAAGCCATTTCTCAAAGATATCCATAAAAAGTCTTGTTTAAAGTTTGCCACAAGCCACCTGGGAGACACACCAAACATGTGGAAGAAGGTGCTCTGGTCAGATGAAACCAAAATCGAACTGTTTGGCCACAATGCAAAATGATATGTTTGGCGTAAAAGCAACACAGCTCATCACCCTGAACACACCATCCCCACTGTCAAACATGGTGGTGGCAGCATCATGGTTTGGGCCTGCTTTTCGTCAGCAGGGACAGGTAAGATGGTCAAAATGGATGGAGAGATGGATGGGGCCAAATACAGGACCATTCTGGAAGAAAACCTGTTGGAGTCTGCAAGAGACCTGAGACTGGGACGGAGATTTATCTTCCAACAAGACAATGATCCAAAACATAAAGCCAAATCTACAATGGAATGGTTCACAAATAAACGTATCCAGGTGTTGGAATGGCCAAGTCAAAGTCCAGACCTGAATCCAATGGAGAATCTGTGGAAAGAGCTGAAGACTGCTGTTCACAAACGCTCTCCATCCAACCTCACTGAGCTCGAGCTGTTTTGCAAGGAAGAATGGGAGAGAATTTCAGTCTCTCGATATGCAAAACTGATAGAGACATACCCCAAGAGACTTGCAGCTGTAATTGCAGCAAAAGGTGGCGCTACAAAGTATTAACGCAAGGGGGCCGAATAATATTGCACGCCCCACTTTTCAGTTTTTTTATTTGTTAAAAAAGTTTGACACATCCAATAAATTTCATTCCACTTCATGATTGTGTCCCACTTGTTGTTGATTCTTCACAAAAAATTAAAATTTTATATCTTTATGTTTGAAGCCTGAAATGTGGCAAAAGGTTGAAAAGTTCAAGGGGGGCCGAATACTTTCGCACGGCACTGTATTTAAACTTGTCTACCTTCACCATCTCTGCTCCTTGCAGCTTCACTGTTATACCTGCATCTGTCTCATTCACACACATGCATTCTGTCTTGTTTTCTACCTCTTATAAATAAAAAGCATTTCCAAAAATATTCAGTACATTAAACACTTATTTTTTAGCACCGTGCCAATGCCATACAATTATTATTATTATTAATGTTATGCTACATAAAAAAAAGCCAAATGTTGTTTATGTGGTAGGTTATTTATATTTTACTTCTGTGAAAAAGACAGCAGTGATATTATATTTGTGGCTGTCATATTTGAATATCAAATATGACGGTGGAAAAACCCTGCATCTGCATTTCCTGTCTTATTAAACTGCATATTGCACTCACCATTTGAAAGATAAAGGTCAAAGTTCCACATATGCGCACTGCTTTGCTGAAGCGCAGCTCAAGGTACTGTGACACAAAACAATATAAGAAATGCAGGTTGTGAAGCTTGCTTATACTGAGTACTGGTGAAAAATGAAAATGCTTTGGCAAACCTCGTAAGCACTGGAGACACGCAGTTGGTAGAACACTGGAATGAAAACGTGAGCTGGAATGAGGAGGCCCAGGATGTAGGCACAGCCGATGAACCAGTACTGAGTGCCGTGAGTGTAAATCTCTGCTGGTACGCCTATGATAGCCACGGCCGACTGGAATGAGGCAATGAGCGACAGAGAAACAGGAAGACAGTGCATGCTTCTGTCTGCCATTAAGAACTCTTGTGTCGTGCGCTGACGCCCACCAGACAGAGCGTAATACAGCCCGATGCCCATAGAGGCAGTGAGTAAGACAGCAAATATCACATAGTCTATAACCTTGAAGTATTTCTGGTTGAACGGGTCCATTTTTGTTGCGTCCTGGCTGCAGTTTGAGAGGATTGTGTGGTCCTGCACACACACACGATCAGACAAATAGGAAACGTCCTTGTTCACACCCATCAGTCATAACAGTCCAACAGCCTTGAAGGAAACAAAAGAAAGCTGAATAAATATGCATGTAAGGAGGCCTGTTCAGATATCCAGTTTACTTTATCATTATTATTATTATTAATAATAATAATAATAATAATGATAATAATAATATTCCATCCAGACCCTTTTTTGCGTTTTAAAATCACAAACAAATCACTCTGCAAGAGTGGGAAAGAAACACATCTGCACACTGTGGATTTTCCTTGAGCTGCTTTTCTTAGAGACGTGCGCTTTGCTCACATAAACATAAAGTCAATGCTGCCGGTGCCATGGTTAAACTGAAATCCTTGCAGTACAGCACCACTGTTACATGAGAAAATCTCCAATCTGAGTGATGTAATGTCACACAACCTCTCAGTGTGTCAACCCCCCCGCTTGTGCTGATCCAAAAATAAAGTCAACTGTTTTGGAAAGGGGGTGGTTCCCTGCTCTTGGGCTGAAAAGACAACAGCAGCAACCAGTCATTGTGAGTTTTGAAGGTCACTGAAATCAAATGTTTCAACAAGCACTTCCAGCTGTGGCAAAGAGAGGTTAAAAGGTCATTTTAAAACGGGCTTTCCTATCACCGTATGCCGTGAATGTTTGGCATTGACCACATGAAAATATTTATGTGAAATCGATTCCTAATTTAATCACCGCTGCAACATTTTATCTGCATCAAACAAAATTACCCAGGAATTTTATACAAGGAGCTTGGTTTTCAAATAAAAACTTGAGACATTTGTAGTTTTAGCATCACAAACAGATGGAGTTGCTGATTTTCTGCCTCATAGGTTAGTAAATTCAATATAGCTGTAAATTTTTCACCATCAAATGGTTAACAACAAACAATAAAAAGATAAGGTCTTCTACCCTGGGAAACACTGACATTTTCCATCACCATCTTAGAAAAAACAAACAAAAGATCAAGAAAATCAGGAATTACAACCCCAATGGGATTTTAGTCTCCTCCTGGAACTGAACCAAAAATCTCTCACTTGTCAGGCAAATAAAAGTAAACCACTACACTATGGAGCTACTAAAACCAGTGCTTAATCAATACGTAAAATAATATCAATCATTACTATGAGAGCTAATTTTCATTGTTTCTTCATGTTCAATTAGGGATTTTTTATATAGTTAAAAAAAAAATCCCTTGCTGCTCCAAGGAGCCCAAGGGGAGGTGCTCAGGTGTCCTGTTTTGATTCACATGCACATGAAAATAGATCAAATGAGAAGCTGAGAACATAATATCTACCAGAGTAAATACTAATCTGTTTTCAAATTATCTTTGTACACCTCAAACCCCACACAGGAGACACAAAATACACCAAGGTCACTAAAACCTCGCTGTTATGTACTACAGCAAAGCATAATGTAGGATTTTAAAAGTGACTTTCACTTCACTTGGAGGCACTGTTGCTGTAGCTTAGATGTTTTAGTTATAAATAACTACTCTTTAAAGGACCCCGCAACTCTCAAGTCTCTCACATTACCTGCATGACTAAACTGTATAGGAAGGAAAATGAACAGGTAATCACGATAGCATACGTGAGAGGAGGCAGCATGGTGACAGAGACACGAACAGGTAAAACGGCGAACAGGCTCACCTTTTGCACGGCAGCACTGCTAGGACTAGGGTGAGAGTCGCTGTCAGCAGCACCATGCCTGAGGCGTTCAAGAGCCCTACGTTAGTTAACACATACTTGAGGAAGGTATTTCCGTTAATGAAATCACGACTTTTAGGAAAATCGGGGTGAGCACATTTTCTAAAAAGGTCACTCTTGTGGATTTCAACTTGCCTTATCTTCAAAAGGTGTAAAGTACACATAACCTGCTAATCTCTTGCTCCATGTGATCGTAAACTGTTTTGAATTTTCTTCCGGGGTTCCAAGCGTGGGCGGTGTCGCTGCTACTGACGCAACAACCGCCAAAATCAAAAACTTGCAGCGGAGTGGATGTTTACATCGGACCAAGTGCTTACAGAAAAATAAAGGGAAAGAGTTGCAAAACATGGAGGGAGCAACTGCGAAAGGTATTCCGAGTGAGGGCCCTTAACTAGTTTAGCGACAGAGCTGACTAGCTTATAAAGAATATTGTTGTGATGCAAAGTTTGTTAGCCCGCTAATGCTATAGGCTAATGTTTATTAGCGCATCGTTTGTGTCATTTAGGAGTTAGTAAAAATATGTTTTATCCGTAGGTGTTTTGAGTCACCTGAGCCTGCTTGAAGTTCAAGCTCGGAGTCGTAAAGGTCAGCCTCAGCAGCAGAGCCGTGTGAAGGAGCTGAAGGCTAAAGTTGAAGCCCTGAGGATCCAGAGAGAGCAGCTGAAGGCACAGATACAGATACACAAGGTTTGGTGGCTCACGGTGGCAGAAGCTCCCTTAGCAGTCAAATATATATATATATATATACACACAGAGCATGTGATAAACTCAACTGTTTTTAGATGTTCATGTATTTAAAAATACGAGTTGTATTTATGTTCGTTAAATATATACTATGATTACATTATGAAGCTATGAAGCAGGAATAGTTTATATACAGTATGCAAAAGTTTGAGCCACCCTTGATTCTGTTATATTTTGCTTCCAAGGAGCCAGACTTTTTTGTCATTTTTAAAGTGGTCTTGAGTACAGGTTCTTCAGGCCTTCTGAAGATCTTTAAAAGTTTTTCTTTGGATATCGATTGCTTTGTCACTCTGTCACAGTTTTTGTAGTGTGGTACTTGCACCGGACCATTTTCAGGGTAGTGTTTTTGTTTGTTAAGCCACTTAACACTGACCTATGACTTACAAAAACCATGAAAGATAAGTCAGTTTGACAGGCATAAAATAGTACTTTTGCACCATCAAGGTGATTCCCAAAGAGTTAATAGCTGGAAATTTGGCATATTTCAGCATGCTGTGCTGTGTGTCCTATAAAAATATTAAAATGGGCAACAGAAGTGGTGGGCCTAATAAACTACAGCAGATCAACAGTATCTGAAAGTCATGTCCTTAAGAAATAGGGGGAAAAAACAGCAAAGCACTGATGCAGGACCTGAGAGATGCGTCTTGCCCTTTAATGGATTCATTTACTATTTTGCCAAAACTTCATCAAAAATGGTCTCAGTGGAAGGGTGGCTGTCAAGAAGCCATTCTTAAGGAAGGGGAAACAGGAGAGAAAAGGCTGAGGTATGCAAAATGACACAGGAACTGGGCAGAAGATGATCTTACGGAGTGATGAATCAGAATTTCAGATTTTTGTTTCAAATTGTTTTAAGTATGTATAGAGGAGGTCAGGAGAGAGGTGCAGCAGTGAGTGTTTACAGCCATCTGTAGAACACGGTGGAGGCCTCCCCAGAGCCTGGACCTCAATGTTATTGAAGCAGTGTGAGATCATCTTGACAGAGAACAGAACAAATGGTAGCCAACATCCAAAGAAGAACTTTGAATGCCCTTCAAGAAGCCTGGAGACCTATTCCTGAAGACTACTTAAAGAAGTTACAGGAAAGCTGCCAAAGAGAGTTCAGGCTGTGCTGAAGAACAAAGGTGGTCATACCGAATATTGACTTTCAAGCTTGTTAAAATTGTACCTTACATGCTGTATTTCCATGTATGTTCGCACATTTCACTAATCTCTGCACCTATTTTGCATTTTCCTAGCAAAATAAATAAAGAAATGAGGGGTGGCTCAAGACTTTTGCACAGTACTGTATGTATGACTTCTTCATCATTGTGGTTAACAGCATTGCATTGTGACTTATTTATTTTGGATTAGCAACAAAAAAAATGCACCTTTTGTAAACTTAACTGATTTTCCAAAGGAGAAAAATGTGGCTCATATTAAATGGATGTTTATCCTTGCAGAATTAGGATGTTTGAGTATATTGGTATCAGCATTTATTTAGGAACACCCTTTAACCATGTTATGAGTGTTGACGTTGCAAAGTTTGTCCACCATAAGGCACTCTGCAACTTCCCTGTTGGGAACAGGTGTTTGGAACACCACAAACACAAAAACCAGCTGTTACAGGTACTGGGTCTTTAAAAGTCCTGTTGGGCTTTAGGTCACCTATACAGATTGACAGGTGCTAATTATGTAACCTGTGCATCTTTAAACTGGGAGGAAATTCACACCAACAGAGTACAGAAAAATGCCAGATATGGATTCAAAACCTCTTTTTTTTTTGGTGTGAGGCAGCAGTGCTAAACCCTAGATGATTGTGCTATCTGATTTGTACTCATATGATGCTCACATCTGAGATGGGTCTAAAACATTATAGCAGCTTCACATGTGGTTACACTTTCCTGTTACAGGACCTCCAGAGACTGAGATCGTGTGTGAACAAACAGTGTGCAGGTGAAGAAGGGGAGAACATGGAAGAAGACTTGGAAAACTCGACACTTTTGCAGCTGATGGCCAGACATACTGAGCTGAAAGATCTTCTACATGCTCATCACCTCATTGGTATCAGCCTAGATGCTTTATTACTCATAGGGATTTCACTGATCCTTTCTAGTGTGTGTTAATGTCTCTCATATCTCAGATCTTTATTCATCTGTTTTAATCTTCATATTTTTTCCTGCACTGTTTTATTTGCCAATAACACCAGGTGGGTATGACATCATAAAGACTGACAAAGGTAAAGGAGTGTGTGTATCTATCGCAACGGCCTATGAGGACGTCTTCTTAGACACGTTTAACCTGGAGATTGATCTGAAGCCAACAGTGAAGATTAGTCGCCACAACATCCCCCCGTTTATTCCAGTAAACGGCCTTGCTGAACAGAACAACATGCAGACAGACATGAGGGCGTTTCTGGACACACTCAGTCAGCATCTCAATGCCTTTGCAGGTCGCAAGCAGCAGCTGAAGCTTGTTAAGGTGCCTGACTTCACTTGTTTGTTAATATTTCACAAAATGTGTCAGCTATGACATCACCAGGATAATGTATTCTCCATTATGTCAGGGTTCTTGGAGGGCAGAGCCATCTGTTCAGGTTTCTGAAGATAGGGTTAGGTTTAGGGTATTAGATTATTTTGTTTTTCTCATACATATATATATGCCACCAGGGGTCACTGCAGCAGGTAGCTCCCTTACGCAACACCAAAGGAGATTTGTGTCTCCGGCTGAAATTGAACCATCGACCTTTTGCTTGTCAAGTGAATGCCCAAACTACTGCATATTAGATAAGAATATAAAAATGAAAAGTGCTGTTAGTGAACAGCAGAAATCTTAGTTATTGTCACTGAGGTTTTGTTCCATTCACAGATTTTGAAAGCCAAGAAACAGTTATTAATAGACACAAACTATTTATGGCTTTTAAAAACAAAAAAACCCTTTTGTGTACAGTATTTTCACCTAAAGAATTTCTATTTGTTTGACCCTGTTCTCCTTGTTTATAGGAGCAACATAAGTCGGTCGAGGTGATGGAGAGTAATGTTTTGTGTTCAATACTGGTGTTGTTATTCACTGTTCCGAGAGAAAAGACGGCTGTGCTCTGCACACTGGACTACACAGATCACACCAGATGTCTCCCCACACGAGTCCACTTTGAAAGTGAAGGTAGGATTTTCATTTTTTTTTTGTTTTAAATACTCTGTCTCTTAATCTTTTAATTCAGTGGTATGATTTCAAAGTGGAAGTGTTTAGGAACCACAGTCACCCTGCCTCAAAGTGGCAAGGCACTTAAAGTTAGAGAGCAGAGGCACAGTGGTGAGGCACATACTGTAAAAGTCGCCAGTGCTCTGCTGACACAATAACTGCAGACATCAAACCTCCTCTGGCATTAACATCAGGACAGAAACTGTGTGCCAGGAGCTTCATGGCATGGGTTTCCGTGGCTGAGCAGCTCCTGTAGATGTAATGTGTACGTAACCCGGTACTGATGTTTTTATTAAAGAAATGCACAAAATTTAGAATATGGTAATATTGTTTAATGTGGATTTCCTCTTATTTATTTATTTTTTTTGCAGACAAGGAGCTTTCTGATTCTCCAGAGTGGAAGAAAAACTGGAGCTTACTTATGGAGACTCCTGTGCACAAAGCTTTACTAGTCATGAAGAAAATGGGAAACATTGTTTAATTTCTTCAGTAATATGTATAAAATTAGCTTTTTTGTTGCATTTTGATAAAAGAATAATGTACATACTCATTATTCATGATCAACAACTTCAGTTTTGTTTTTAAGGTACTGAGTTGCGAGAGAGTAAAGTCTCCAAACTTTCAAGTTCCTCTATGAGAGGTTCCATAACTTCGCCCATGCTGTCTTTATTTTTCAACTTCTCTATAAATGCCGTCACCCTCTTGTGTAAAGTCTCTCTCTGAAGCTGCCTCAGCCTCTCGATTTCCTCTTGGGCTTTCTGCTGTTGCCTAGCCAGTTCTTTTTCTGATATTGAGTCAATAGTTGCAATTTTTTTCATCTCCATAAGTGACACGTTGCTTTGGATGTTGCCTCTGTGTCTCACTGAACTCGTGGGTTTAATTGACAGTGGCAGTGCTGATATGGACCGACCCCGCTCCACGAGTTCAGATCCTGTATAGGAATTGCTAGAACGCAGTCTTCCATGAGATGTGGAAATCCCCCTGCAGAAGTGTGTCTCTGCGTTTTTGTACTCATCAATTTCTTTCAGAGCAATGCTGAGTGTAGCTTTTGGTTCACAGACTTGCACCATCGCCACTCGTCTTGTTTCATTCATCAGTTTGTCCCTTCTCTGTTGAAGCATTTTCCGGGTGTATCTGTGCTGTTTGTCTAACATGTTCAGTTTATGCTGCAGATCTCGTGTCCTCCTTTTGGTTCAGCACTCTCAGACGTTCAGGTCTTCTATAGATTTGTTCCATTATATCCAAGAACTAGAGGGAGGAAAGCATTTCTGAGCACATTGTTTTTCTTTTGTTTTTAAATTAAAAGCAAAAAGAGAAATTTTATTACCTGATTTTTTTTTTTCTTTTGTGCACTGTCCCATTGAGTGCAGTCCAACAGGTATATTGGCTACCATGGTTGTCTCAGCATGTGTAATATAATACCCCATTGTAAAGTGTCCAGTGAAAGGGGCTGTTGGTCAGTGCAAATGTGCAGTAATTGTTCGTCAACACATTCCTTAGAGATTCAGTTTCAGTACAGTCATGGGGTTTCTTGTACATAACACAACTAATAAATGACTGTGTAAAGTACTTCTCTGATTTCAGCAGTTTCTGTTTCACACACTTCACTATTTAGGGTTACGTAGAATTTACATTGTGTTAAAGGTGCTGTACTATTTTTAATCATAATAAAAATTAATTCTAAATGTACAATTTGGGAAATAATTTCCTACATCATGGGTGGCCTTTTTTTTTTTACTCTATTGTGCAAATTTAGAGACTTATTAGATTGGGTTGAGCCAGATAAATATAATTTAGTTATCTTGTAAAATGTATCCATCGATTAAAGTTTACATTGTAAAATTTATCTTTTTATTAGAATATCTATTATCTCAGCTAAGGTATATTTTCTTACATGTTGGCCTATTCTACACTAGCTTTCTAGATTTATTGTTTTGGTGTTCCTAATATTTTGACAGTCGGTTAACTGTTTTGATAGTTTTAAGCAAAAAAAAAAATCTAGGCTTTTCCCCATTTTGCTTAACAGTAAACAGCATCTTTAAACTTTTTATTTATGAAGCTTAGGCAACTTGTTATTTCAAGCAATGAAGAAAATATGTATTGTTAGGATACACATTAAAAATGTAAATGAACATTTGCAGCCTGAAGAGTGTCACCGACAGGAACATAATAAGAGAGGATATACTTTATTCCAAGAGTTGGGAAATTACTGCGCTACAGCACGCAAAACGTGAGAAAGCTGAATACAAAAGTACATTACAAAAAATTAACTTTAGGTTATTAAATTTCTCTATTTATTTTGCCTATAAAATCTTAGTTATATTTGTCTTTATTTAATTAAAAAACTTGACTGAACTGAAGTGTCCTGATTTTAATGACGAAACGAAAAAAAGAAACAGTGTAAATTCTTGCAGTGCCCCTTTAACAAGCTCAAAGCCAGCCCCTCTGGAGTTTGATCCCTCCCGCACCAAACTGAGGTCCAGGCTTGAAGATGGCAGCAAAACTTCCCAAAAAGTCACACAGTTACTTCAGAGTTGAACAGCTGTTGACATCGCTGGTTGGTAAGTTTATTCTCTGCTGTGATTTGGCATAATTTACATTTCTATAATCAACTGTTCACTCGTTATCAGTTAACAAGCTGCGGATCCCGCTTAATCATACATTAATCATTCATTAATGATTAATACAGCTTAATCAATCAGGTGTGGCGATTTAAATTGTTTAATCAAATAGACGGGATCCACGGACATAATGTAAGATACAGTACAGCAATCTGAAGCTGTTGGTAGTACAGCGCATGCGCATCACGGAAAAGGTCATTACAGTCTAACGTAATAGTGGAACTAAAGTTTACTATTCACGGTTTGTGTTTTCCGTTTTTCCAACATCTCTTCTCCATCCTTCCTCTCTCTGTTCTGCTAAATAGTTTTGATATGTCTACATCCGCTGGATTCAACTGAGCAGCATTTTTTTTATTATTTTATTTTGTGGTTTACAAAGTTTTTGTTTCATGTACCAGTTTAGAGATCGGAGATTCACTCGGAAACTGTGTTAAAAGGAGACCCAAGCTGCTTTTGCAACTTTAGGTGCTGACTTTGAGATTAATAACTGCAAAGAGACACGTTGGCACCAGCGACTGTTAACAAACAACAGTATGCTGCTTTTTGTCTCAGCACTTACTTTGATCTCACAGTATCATGCTTAGATATTATTTAAAACATTTAACAGCAACACCCTCTTTCAGAATCATTGACCTTATTTAGCCCAGATAAACCAATAAACACTGAATACATCAGAACACACTGGAAAAAAGTCACTGATATAACCCATTTCTGAAAGAGGGTATTCTATACAAATAACCTGGGTAAAGGCTTTATTTAATATGGACTACAGCATTAGTTTACTCCTAAGGTCTCACACTAGATGTATTGATTTCTGGACGTCATGAGGACTATCTGTAAAAGAAAAGGAACTGAAGGATGCTTGCCTTTTTATATAGAGTGCTTAAACAGATATGTGAATGTGCAGAAACACTTAAGTCATTATAATATCCTGCTGTATTACTAGTAGTAGTATTTTAAATGATATATTTTCTGCAAGAATTAGTGCTCTAACTGCTAAATTCCCCCCCCCTTTTTTGTAACATAACAGTTGCCCCTGCAGAGGCTATCTAATGCATCACATCCTGCAACCTGGAAGATTTTTACTCAGGAGTACCTGCCAAACAGTGAGTGTTTTAACATTAAATTAAAGCCTCCATAAAGTTGTTTTCTTGTTGCATTTGGCATATTACTTGCAGATCATAAAGGTATTTATTTCAAGAAAAATATAGATCTACTCTATTTTCTACTCTGCTTTCTAGGCCTGGTATAAGTGTTATGTTAGCATTGCCAAGATGATGCGGGCAGTGTGTGTTGATGTACCCGGAGGACCAGAGAATTTGCTGCTGCGAGCTGTTCCCAGACCGCAGCCTAAAGCAGGGGAAGTCCTGATTAAAGTTCATGCAGCTGCCCTCAACAGAGCAGACCTGTTGCAGGTACTGTATAATATATTACAGCAAACAGCTTGCAGAGCATAACACAGAGCTATTATCTGCTGTAAATGTCATGACCTGCTTTCACTCATTAAAATGCAGTTGTCCTAATTCTGAATTATATCTAATTTTGCATAACGGTGGTCTAAAAGTAATTCTCTTGTGTTTTCCATAGAGGAGAGGCCTGTACCCACCTCCTGCTGGTGAGAGTGACATCATAGGCTTGGAGGTAGCTGGTACTGTCCACACCCTGGGTGCAGGGGTGAAAATGCACTGGAAACCAGATGACCGGGTTATGGCTTTGCTCTGCGGAGGAGGATATGCAGAATATGTTTCTGTGCCTGAGGAGCTTCTCATGCCTGTGCCCTCCAATCTCTCACTGTGTCAGGCTGCTGGAATCCCAGAGGCCTGGCTTACAGCTTTTCAGCTGCTGGATTTTATTGGTATAGCAAAAATTTCTGTGAATGTTTTTCTTAATTTATATATTTTAAATGGATATTATAATGATTAGAAAATGCAGTTATTTGGTGCAAAAATATTCTGCTTACATCATGTCACAGTCAAATCCCAAGCACACTGTAGCTTTACAAGCACTATTTCTTGAATTGACAAGAGGCCAGTATCAAATTTGGTGCAAATTCTGCACTTGCCATCTGTCTTCTCTTCTCCAGCTCAGGTGAAGGAGGGTGAGGTGGTGCTGGTTCATGCTGGTGCCAGTGGAGTAGGAACAGCTGCTGTTCAGCTTGTACGTCTGTTTGGGGCTGTGCCTATTGTCACTGCAGGGAGCCCGAAAAACTGAAGCTGGCTGGAGAGAACTGGGCGCAGCAGCTGGATTTGGGCTACCCAGAGAGGAGAGCTTCGCACAGAGGGGTTCAAGACTTCACAGGAGGTGAATTATCAACGAGACAGGCAGATCATTTTGCTGCAGGTGATGGATGGATCTCTGCCGATGATCAGTAATGATTGAATTGCTTTTGAATACGTCTTATTGCTACCAAACATATTGCTATCAAAACAGTCTTTGTTGCACAGGCTTCATATTGAGAGTCTAATCCTTTCACCTGCTGTAGCAATCAGTGCTCAATGCTAAAATCCTTCTAAATAGTTTTCAAATGAATGAGAATGCACACCAGAGAGCCTTTGGTAAACAACTCCGTAACAAATCACCTGGGTCATTAAACTGTACTGAAAAAGCAAGTCAGAACATGTGGCTTCATTTTTTTGAGAGGCTAAGTCAATGACAGGGAAGTGAGGGTTTTTATAATTACAGTCAGTAACAGTGTATTTTTTAGGGTTATTTTGAATCAAGGATTATGCCACTACTCAAAATGTTTGTGGTGAAAAAGCTGCATTCATTTGTATAAGTAAAATCTGTAATTTCACAGGCAAGGGAGCAAACGTGATCCTTGACTGCATCGGTGGGCGCAACTGGGAGCCAAATGTGAGCTCCTTAGCCGTCGATGGCAGGTGGGTGCTGTACGGCACCATGGGAGGGAGGGCAGTAGAGGGAGATCTGCCTGGGCAAAACTGCTCTCCAAGCGAGGCCACTTGCTCACTAGCCTCCTCCGCTCGCGCAGCCTTCAGGTGAGAATTGAAAACATAAGTGACGCAACAGTTGCATTTCTTCATCTCTAGCACTGACTGTCTGAAGTTCAGGGTGGCTCTCTTCCCTGGGTCTGGGATTCCGAAGTGGGGCAATTTGCTTGTGTTAGTTTTCATGCATCTCTTGCATTTAGATGTCTGCAACTGGACCTGATTATTGCTTTGCATTTTCCTTCCACAGTACAAAGCAGACCTGGTGAGGGCTTTTACAGGCAGAGTCTTGCCATATTTCTCAGACCAGACTGCCACTCTGAGGCCAGTGATCGACAGGACTTTCAGCCTGGACGACATTGCAGAGGCTCATATGCACATGGAAGCCAACAGAAACATGGGGAAGATTGTCATCAGTGTGAATACCACAGAATGAGCAAACACAGTGACAAACCCATACTGTAATAGAAATGCACTGCCTTTAAAATGTGCCGAAATCACTGTAAATTTTGTTTTGAATATTCTTTATTTACCAATAAAATTGATGAAAATCACAAAATGTTTTTCATTTTGTGTTCGTGTTTGTTGTTAAAATTACTGGCTGCGTTACTGCGCCTGTTTCTGTTTCCTTTTTCATTCAAAGGATTTTTCACCTGTCAAAGTTTTCTTTCAAAGTTTTTACTAGTAGTATATTAGTAGTTGCTGTAATTACAGAAATCTACAACAGTCACACATCATTCATTTCAGTGCATGAATTATATACTAATTTCTAAATTCTAATTTCTAATCTTGTCCATCCTGGACATACCCAAAGAAAATCTTAACACCTTCAGCTCTGCCACCTCCAGCCACTCCATTATGCCTGCACTCTCTTCTTCACCTCTCTTGCAGGTTGTCTGTTGCTTTGAATGGTTGACCCAGGTATTTAAATGTATCCATCTTCACTACCGCTACTTTCTTGCAGCTTCAGGTCTTCACGCCTGTCTCCATCTTGGCCACATCATTATCTATTCTGTTCTTGTTTCTTCTGACTTTCATTCCTCTCCTCTCCAGAGAATGCCTCCACCTCTCCAGGCTCTTTCCCACCTGCTTACTACAGATCACAGTTTGAACATCAAAGTCCACAGAGACTCCTGCTTGACCTTATCTGTCAACCTGTCCATCGCCACTACAAACAAGAGGAAGGCCAAATGCAGATCCCTGATCTAATCCCACTCCCGAAACCTAACCAGTGCTTCTCTGTCCCCATACCTGTCCTGCCCCACCCTCAGATACCCCACTCCATATTAAAATAATAATTAATAATAAGAAATAGAAAAATACCAAACTATAAAAACTCTGGCACATTCTCAGATTTTATGTGAGATGGACTTTCTATTAATTAATTAAAATTATTTTTCTAAAGGTTTTTCGAGACGACTGTACAGATTTGTGTGAATAAAGTTCTTTAAAGTTTTTTTTTTTTTTTTTTTTTATCTCCTCAAACTTCCGGCTTCTCTGCTGCGGGTCCTCGCTGAACTTCCCTCCAGGTCATGAGGAGACACATTTAGCACAAAATCGTCGGTGTTATTTCAATGAATACGCACTAAATTAGTCAGCGGACAACTTTCGGACTCTATGATTCGACGGGAAACAGTAAAAATATTTATTTGTCCGGTAAGTAAGACTGAACTTGTTCTTCGCGCCGACCTGCTACACATATCCGCGTCAGTTAGCAGTCTGACCCCGCAGGTGTTCACGTAAAGTTTAGTGAAACTAGTTAAATGTAAGAGCCAAATCAATGTTTTTTCAGTAAGCCATAGTTACACAGCCTGTCGTGCCAAAAAATGATAGTCATCCAAAAAAAGTGATCGCCGGTATTTAAACTGTTCTTAATGCCTTGTTGAGCCCTAAAGAGCATTTCCCTCACAAGGTAGAAGTTACAATAAGTTTTTGGCAAAGTGGCTTTTATATATGTCCTTTATTTATCCAGGTAAAAAAGTCTCATTGAGTTTAAAATGTCTTTTTCAAGACAGATCAGGCCAAGAGACCAGCAGAAATTGCCACAAATATAACATAGTAGCTCTGTAAAGATATTTTAAGGGGCCAAAAAGGTTTGGATTGATTGGAGTAGAGATAGAGTAAGTACAATAATGCAGAGTCATGAGGATACTTGCAAAACAGGTCATTTCCTTATTTTATAAATAATCCCCCAGTGAATCTTGTTGACTACACCCTATTTACCAAAACAATAAAGGATATATTAGGAATAAGGATCACACACAAACATTAGTAATCAGACATGCTAGGGTAGTGTAAATGAAACCAAAAGCTAAATCACTGAATTTAAAGAATTTTGTTTTGCTGCTGTAGCACACAGGCTAATCAAAAATGTTGTCAGTATGAAAATTAAGGAGTGCTGATATTTGTTTCAGGGGATTCATTCCCCTTCAAATAGGCTGGCTAACCCTTTTAACTGAAAAGGCAAATCAGAAGGAGTATGCTGTCTTTTTAAGGAACAAAGTAGCTTCACTACCAATAAACAGTGCTGTAAACCAGAGTAATTAAACATGCTAAAGCACTTGACCTAAGTGCAATTCCAAGAAATTTTTTGAGCCGTTGAAGTTGCTTTTCCTAGTCTGTCTGCTTTGTTTCCTTCAGGAAAGCATTGGAATTGTTTTTTGTTTTTTTCTGTTACAGAAACCACATCCTGTAGCATGGAGGATCCAAACAGACCACAGAGGAAAATGTCAAGAGCAGGAGAGAGTTTGTACCAAGTGCTAGGTGTAGAGAAAGGAGCATCTCCTGATGAAATAAAAAAGGCCTACAGGTGTGACTATTTCTTCCAGTTCTGAGCTACAGTAACTAATAAATACATTTTCCTGTCACTGGTTAATTACGCTGTCACTAGAGTAGAATAACATCATAGTTTCATAGATTTATGGTGACATTAGTCAAATCGTAGGCATGGTGGGCTGTATACAAAGGTTGCTGCAGGGGGCCTCAGTTTGAGGTCACCATAAACCACTTTCCATATATATATATATATATATATATATATATATATATATATAGTATCAGTCAAAAGAGAAAAAAGCATTTAATAAACTGAGGTATTCAAATGAGGGTATGATCTTGGTGTCTTCAGGTACACCCAAGAAGTCATTAACATTTTTTTCTTGTTCACTGGTTTTAAAATGTGATTTTTTTTCAGCTGTAAATGATTAATTGATGTCAGCCATAAACAAAACAAAGCATTAACTATTAAACAAATCCATGAAGAAATTTCAGCAGATAATAGAAATATTTTTTCTGTTCTCACGCTTTCATCTTCTTCTTCTTCTTCTTTCAGCTGCTCCCTTTGGGTGTCTCCACAGCAGATCATCTGCTTCCATCTCACTCCATTCCTTGCATACTCCTGTGTCACAACCCTCTGCATGTCCTCCTTCACAACATCCATGAATCTTCTCTGTGGTCTTCTTCTTTTCCTTCTGCCTGACAGCTCCATCTTCAACATCTTTTCTCCAGTATATCCACTATCCTTCTGCACGTCTCTAAGCCATCTCAGCCTTTTCTCTCTAATTTTGTCCTTTCATCTTATAAAAACTTTTTTGCCTTACTTTTTCCAAGCATTTTTGAGCCCTCAGGGTTTGTAGGTACAGTAGATGGCCGCATTAAATTTTATGGTTGAAAAAAGACAAGTTACAGCATTTGAAAAGTTTCATTTTCACCTGCATTTGTTACCAGGTTCATCTTCTAGTCATGATTCCTTTGCCGATGAATTAATTTGTAATGCAGGCACTTAAAAAAAAAAAAAATCAATTCTCATTTACAAAAATAGTCAGATACAGATGCCCACTCCAGGCCACTTCCAAAAACTATCTGACCATCTGATGGTTCTGGAGTATACTAACTCTTTAAAAGCAAAAATAACATTATTCAAATACTAAACATTCAATTGATTAGATTATCAGTCCCAATAAATTATTTAAGTACATGAAATGAATCTCAATTCTAACCCTCACTTGCTTTTTTTTTTTTTTTAAAACAGGAAATTGGCACTGAGGCATCACCCTGATAAAAACCCAGATAACCCTGAAGCTGCTGAGAAATTCAAGGAGATCAACAATGCTCACTCCATCCTCAGTGATCCAAACAAGCGTGGTGTCTACGATGAGTATGGATCCATGGGTCTCTCTGTGGCCGAGCAGTTTGGGGAGGATGCAGTCAAATATTATTTCCTCATGTCAAAGTGCTGGTTCAAGGTGAGAGGCGATGAGATGTCGTTTCAAAGGTGAAAACAGAATAAGTAGTTGTGTGCTGATAGTAAGTGCATTCTGGCATGGATGTAAACATAAAGTTATGCCAAAATTGGAGAACAGGCCATAAAATGTAAAAAAATAAATAAATGAAAAAATTTAAAAACAAAGCTCTTCTAATAATCACATTGATTTTCTTTCAGGCCCTGTTTGTGTGCTGTACTATTTTCACCTGCTGCTGCTGTTTCTGCTGCTGCTGTTGCTGCTGTGGCAAGTGCAAAGGAGAAGAGGAGGAAAATTTCGTATATATGGACCCTGAGGACCTGGAGGCACAGATCAGAGAACAGGATGCAGGTGAGGAAGCATTTTATATTCACTGAAGCGTATACAGCGTATACTTAAGCTGCTCACATAGAAACAAAGAGCAGCAGCTGGAAAATCAAATGGTACAGTGTGCATCTGTTGGTTATCTGCATTTTCCCATCTAAAGATTTTCCTTGAGAAATCTAGGATTGATAATAGGAAAATATCATGGTGCACAAAACTCAACAATTTGATTGAAAGCCAAATGGATGACTGCTTAGTCTGGCTCTGTGTCACTGATAGTTTATTATATCCTTTCCTGTGGAGATGGCATGAACTGGATTCTCTAAGCCAGGCAGCCTCTTAAGGTATTTAGAGCCCACTCTTCCTGATAACATGGGTGTTTTTACACTGAGCAGTTTTAAGGCTGCCAGTATTCTTGATCTGTGAACTGTGCATTTGTCCGTTAAGAAAAAGACGCATACAGTTATGGTAAAAAAAAGAAAAAAGTACAGCCTTTTACATTTTTCAGGTTTTATATATCAGAACATATTTTTAAAAAATTATCTTTAAAATAAAGTAAATGCAACCTCAGATGAACAACAGTGCAGTTGGACAAATGGCCTCACATTTGACACTAGAATACTTTGGTATACAGATGGGCCCATGGTCGACCCAATGACTGCTGGGTGCTCAGGTGCTGTGGCTGCAGTTCTTCTTTTCCTAATTGGACTGTCATCAATCTTAACATTTAACATGGTAGCTGAGGCCTGTAGAGTTTGAGATGTAGCTCTTGGGCTTTTTGCAGTTTCTCTGAGTTAGACCATGACCAGATCATTGCGGTCATGTCTTTCCTCCATGGAATTTTGTTAACGCACACCTGACTTATGAGACCAGCAAACTAACAAAACCTCTGCTTTCATAGAGGTGCTTACACTTGCTGATGATCAGTTAATCAAGTGCTAAGACCTGCTAAAGGCCAGATTATTTTTTATTATATCCCGGTGTGTAAAACCTTGGAATTAAGAAGTGTGTACTTTCTTTTTACCATGGCTGCATGTAGAGTGGTAATTCATGAAACTCACTGGTGCTGATAGACAGATTCTGTTAAAAAATGTTACACTGATCCTTTAAATTTTGCCCTGATCTTGATCTCTGTATTTGGTGGGTTTTCAAAGTGTTGAATTGTGTTTCACAGCGGAACATCCGGTAATAGTTACTCAGCCAAACTCTAGCGATGCTGCTATCCCTTCAGGTAAAGTGTTCTTAACTCTTCAGGTAACATTAACCTGACGTCGGCTCCCTGCTGCTCTGTGCTGCTTGACTCACCTGCTAGCTCCTGAAGCATTGTTTCACTGTGGAAAAGTTTATTTTTGCCAGCTCCTAACACAGCAGGCTTGCCAAATCACATACTACTAATATTTTTTCCATGTTTTAATTCTTTAATGTGATTGCCTAAATGCGAAGGATGCAGGAATTTTTTTTTTGGTTCTATTTTCCATAACACTTACTGAGCTCAGTGGAAAACCAGGAATTCTACTAAAGTGCCAGAATTGCATATCAAGAGCAGTGGTTCTTAGTGTTCAGGATCCAGCATGAATTGGAGCGGAGCCACACGTTGGTTTTATCTGACAGATAATGTTCTCAACCTTGAGAAGACACCTCATAGTTCATAACCATACACATCCACTGCTGAGCACCACTGGTCTTTATGCAAGCAACAAATACAACTGCAGTGAGTTTTGCATAGTCTTTATCCTAACCTGTTTTTTTTGTTGTGGCACCAGCTCTGTGCTGCATCATCTGTTGTGTCTTTTTTTTTTTTTGAGACCTGCTTGACTAAGTGTATTTCACTGTAACTGTCTTAAGGATGGATTTGTTTGCTTGTTTGTGTGTTTAACAGCATTATTCCATTTACATTTCATCACCATAAATGTTTGCAGTTAGACTGCAAATCATTTGAACCCACTATTTTTATTTACGGCAGTAAAACGACCACAAATGAAATGTTGAAACTGTTTTTTTTTTTAGTACAGTACTGTGCAAAAGTCTTGAGTCACCCCTCATTTCGTAATATTTTGCTTCCAGGTCATCTGTGAGCTGGTGTCTCATTTAAGAACATTGCCTCATTTTTTTAAATTTTTCTTCCAACTGACTCATCACCTGTTTTCTTTACCGTCCTCAGGGGAGAACGCACCGATTGTAATTCAACCTCATGCAGCAAACAGCGGCTCGGGGCCTGGAGACGGCGAGGCTGTACTGTCAGCTGAGAACGAAATGAATGAATGAATGAATGTGTGTGTGTGTGGGGGGGGGGGAGTCAGTGGGTTATTGAGTCATGGCAGTCCTGACAGCTTCAGGACTGCCATCATAAAATCGGGTCAGCAGCAGCAGCTGCTGCACTGATGGGTATAAATGCAGTTTCTGTGTTTGAGTGTTTGTCTCCAAGTGCAGAAAATGTATTCATCTCAGAGACTTGTTTGTTTACATAAGTGAAACGGCAATTTGATTGTGCCATAGGAATTTTTTTTAACGTGGTTTATCTTTGATCCAGTCTCATATTTATTTTTTTTAAATGTTCAATTTCTGAATTTTGGGCAGAAAAAAAAATGAGGAAGCCATGCAGATCAAAGCCTCTGAGCTTGGGGTTTTTATTTTTTTTAAATGTGCACTTTAAACTCACAAGTTCATATTTAATATCCTGAAGCTGCCATGATGATCTGAGAGCATTTTGGCCCAAGGTTCAGAAATATCCTTTTTTTTTTTTTTTTTTTTAAATATACCGATTCAGGGTTTTCTTTGGAAGCTTCTTTCCACTGCTTAAAAAAAAGGCCATGCATAAGTAAAATTTTGCTTTAGTATCTCCAAATTTTAACTTACCGAACTAAAAATTTTGAGTTATTATCTCAGAATTTGGACTTACTGAGAACTTTGAGTCAGTAAGTCAAAATTTAGACATAAGAATTCAAAATTTTGACTTCGCCTGGCAACATGTATTTATTTATTTCTCAGTGGTGTTTTCACATTGTTGGAGGCCAAACGCTTGTTCAGTCGCACCGCACATAGAAACATACTGTACAAATGAGATAAAGGGTTTATTGATGCAGCCAACCCACACACAGATTTGTGACGGCTAAATAAAGATTTTGCTTTTAAAATTTCAGCATGTCAGCATTGCCTTAGGTGACACATTTGGTTGCTAGCTTGTAAAGGGCTCAGTAAAGTTTAATATTGTAATGCCTGCAGATATTTTAAGGACTTTGGGATGGATTGTAGACATGGATGACGGCTTACGAGTCTTCACACAAATGGATGGCCCAGTCATCTCTATGCTGGCAGCTTGACTGCCATAATCATAAAACAACAGCTTCAAATACATCCATACAGTTGGTTTTAATCCACACTGAAAGGTTGAATTGACTTCGGTGGTGCCCTAAATTTGGTACATTTAACTGTGAGTGCACATGAAAGCAGCATTAGATATGGAGCTGCAGCCAAGAAGCACTCCCTTTGCTCAGGCCGACACATTTATTGACTGTCTGCGGGTTTTGCAGATGTTTGTCCCACTTTGGACAATTTAGGCTCACCTGAATAAGGTCTCAGTCACTCAGTGACCATTTGGTCATGTGGGATAAAGGGTGTGTGACAACAAGCTTAGCAATAAGAAGTGGAAGCAGAGGAAAACTGCAAGCCTGCCTCTCCCTATGTTGAACAAAGGCCTACTGGACCAATGGACCATTTTTAATTCTGTTTTAAGCTTCTGACATGTTGATTGATGGAGTCAGGCTAGCTGTATCCACTTGTTTCCAGTCTTTATGTTTAAGTTTATGGCTCCAGCTCCATGCTGACTTAAGTACACACAGACACAGTGACAATAATCTGTTTTAACTCCTGGAATTAAAGTAAGCTTGTGTTTTTAAAAAAGGTACAGTTGGTATTTCTGTCATTGCACATAAGGCAAAAAACGCAGGGAGGTAATTATTTCAGTGTACACACAGTCATTACAGAAGGTTGTATATATTTGTTTTTACACTCAACACTAAAAGCATCATTGCTTTAGAAAATAAGAACACAGCTTTTTGGTTTATTGCCATTTTGATTTTTGCCATGATTGTTGTGCAAAGGCAGAGTTATATTTATGATTAGAGGATTTATTACAAATTGAGTATAAAAATAAAACCTAAAATAATCCTTTCTTTTCCCCCTGTTTATATGATATTTTTCTATAATCTCTTGGGATAAAAAAATAAATAAAAAAGTTTGGTTTGTGCTTTATTTGGCTGCATCTTGTACAAATCTGGATCTGACAGTGTAGATGCTCTTCTTCTTGCACTGTTTCACAGTAGTGTATTTATAAAAGTCCATTTTAAAGGTTAGCCTGTATACTTTTGGATGCCAAAAATCGTACTTAGCAAACCTCACAAAAGTGCCTGAATGAAGATTTTGAACAATTTCAAAGAAATTTTATTGACTAAACATTCCCATGTTGTGTTTTTCTGTCCACTTCAACACATTTCCATACTGTCGGTGTAAGTTTTAATTTCTGGATTGATGAAATAAAGTTGAATAATTTAGAAAATGTTGTCTCGTAATTTCACTGTTGTTGGCTCAGTAACCTGCCATTGGCTCCTGCACTACTCCACCCCTGACAGATAACGTGGGTTGGAGCAGGTGGTAAGTTGCCAGGCTTCACTTTAGCTCTAGGTAAACCTAAAATTAGGGAGTGTCTAAGCTGTAAGTAACATGAGGATATGGAGTCAACAGATCCAGAGAAGCAACATCTAATTGATACTCATGTGGAACCTCTCATGTGGTATGTCTTTATTCTTTTTGACCCCTCACAAGAGCAAAAAATTCAACAGACTGCTTTAAATCTGTTGGCTTACACATTGAGCCACCCTAAGTGTAGATTTTTTTTTGGCTCGTCAGGATGAGTGGGCCAGAGAAAACGTATTCAGACTCAGAATTCAGTGACGATGCCCTCAGTATGGAGGCGCGGTGGCCGCACGAATGGCTCTGCCAGGAGGCTGACAAGATTTCTGGGACCGAAAGGGACACGGGGTGTTTGGCCAGAAAGAAGCTCTTCGTTGCCTGTGCTGTCAGTCTCGTGTTCATGACAGGGGAGCTCATTGGTGAGACAGAAGATTCAGGATTTCTTAATGTCCTTAATTTCCCTTTAGTTTGTCTCTGCAAGCTGTCAGCAACTCAGATTGTGCTAGATGAAAAAGTGGCTGGAAATAAAACCCTAGTTTTTCACAACTTTGAAGACTCTTAAAGTGACTTTTACAGGCTTCCTCCCGTTGTCAGCTCCCTTTTCAGTGCAAACACACGGTCAGTTTCCTCCCCTGACACGCTGTTTCCTCTACAGGTGGATACGCTGCTGGCAGTCTGGCCATCATGACAGACGCGGCTCACCTTCTGACTGATTTTGGCAGCATTGTGATCAGCATCTTCTCTCTGTGGATCGCATCCAGGCCTCAGACTGAAACCATGACTTTTGGGTGGTATCGGGCTGGTAGGATCAAGTTTTAAGCATCCCAGATTTAACACCAAACATTTAGATTAACTCTGATGGTGGCTCTTAGTTTACTTTGTTGTAGAATAAACAGACCTCCCGGTGTGGGTTATTTGTGAACTGGACTATTTTTTAGCAGGAATCCAGAAGCTAAAGAAGAATTGAACCAAAGTCTCAGTTTCTGCGGTGACATTTGGATGGTAGGGTCAGAATTTGGAGTAAATAAAATGAAAGCATGGCTCCATCCTGCTGCTGGTGCTGTAATGGTGTGGCGGACATTTTCTTGGCACACTTTAGGCCCCTTAGTACCAACTGAGCATCATTTAAACACCACAGCCTACCCGAGTATTGTTGTTGACCATCTCCATCCATTTATATCTGTGGTGTACCCAAATGGCCTCCAACAGAGCATTTCTGGGATGTGTTAGAATGGGAAATTCACATCATGGATGTGCAGCCAACAAATCTGCAGCAGCTGTGTGATGCTGTCATGTCAGTATGGACAAAATCTCTGAGGAATGTTTCCAGCACCTTGTTGAATCTCTGCCATGAAGAACTAAACAGTTCTGAAAACAAAAGGGGGTTCCAACCCAGTAATAGCACGGTGTACTTAATAAAATTATCAGTCTTTTTTATTGTTGAATCTTCCCATCTTTAGGTTTGCTGTTTTATAGCAGTAGTATGTATGTGCTTCATATTTTTAAGTCATATGCCATCTCTGATGCAGTTACTGTTTCACGCAGAGATTCTGGGCATGTTTCTATCTGTCATGTCGATCTGGGCTGTGACAGCAGTGCTCGTCTTCTCAGCCGTGCAGAGGATCTCCAGTGGGGACTATGAGATTGATAGTCAAATCATGCTCATAACCTCAGGTTGTGCTGTGGGGGTCAACATCCTGTGAGTATAATTATTTTTGTTTGATTTCGAGGGCAGTCGGCAGTGATGAGCTGCTTTCTAAAAATAGTCTTTGCTTTGTTTTACTCAGGATGGTCCTGATCTTGCATCAGCCTGGCAACTTACACGGCCACAGCCACGGGTTCGCCAGCCCGATGCAGAGGGACGAACGGCGTCAGAGGAGTGACCACGGCAATGCGAGTGTGAAGGCGGCGTTCGTCCATGTGGTGGGAGATCTGCTGCAGAGTGTCGGCGTCCTGTTAGCTGCCACCATCATCCGCTTCTGGGTCAGTGTAAGATGAAAAATAATGAACAGGTTAAAATTTCTGCAGCAGCACTAAAGGTCCTGCGTTTTACTCTACCGGCCATCTGGGGCCAAAGAATCAAGAAGAAACACAAAGAAGAGACCACCCATAGACTAAAATGGGGGCGGCTGTGGCTCAGGAGGTAGAGCAGGTTGTCTGCTAATTGTGGAGGTCAGTACTTTGATTCTTGGCTCCCCTTGGAGCAAAATAATGAACCCCAATTTGTGAGGTTAAAAGCATTTGTGTGAATGGTTGAATGAGGCTTTTAGTAGGAAAGCGCTTTGAGGGCTAAACTGAGTAGAAAATAAGTACCAGTCCATTTACAGTTGAGAGAACTTGAGCAGGATGAAGTTATGTTCAAAATGTATTAAATGATGTAGTTTATAATTAGTTTTTCTCATCATATTTCTGTCGTCTTCACAGCCTGAATATAAAGTAGCAGATCCGATTTGCACCTTTCTGTTCTCGCTTCTCGTTCTCGGGACAACGCTTCCTGTCACAAAGGATGTTTTCAGGATACTCCTGGAAGGTCGGCACGCTTCCCTTTGTCTGTGGCGAGATTCCGATTTAAGCGGCAGATTGTGTAACGTGTCGCTTTTCTGAAGGGGCCCCTCGGGACGTGAGCTTCGGCACTGTGAGAGAGCTGCTGCTGTCTGTGGAAGGAGTCTCTGCTGTTCACGGTTTGCACATGTGGAGCCTCAACACGACTCATTCTCTGCTTTCCGTTCACATCGTCGCAGGTAGAGTCGGTGCACATCCGTGCAGCACCTTTCGTCCCGGTCCTGTAAACAGGCTTCTCAAGTTTAGTTTATTTGCTTTGATCGAATTGCTGCAATTTTGGTGTTGCAAGTAAATAACATACAAGAAATGACATATCAGTGTAGCTGATGAGAAAGTTATGCTCATTATTAAGAACAAACAGTCAACTTAATATTTCTGGTGGCCCTGGATGATATAAAACTGAGCAGAAGTTTGAGAGTCAGTACAGGCCCAAAAACAAATGTTTGCTCTGAGCAGTGAAAATAATATTTCTAAAGCTTAGGCAAGGAAATGTACACAGTCACGTGAAAAAAGAAAGTTAAGCACACCCTTACTGCTTCCACGGGAATTTAGAGGGTAAGTAGCAGCTAGGTGCTGCTAATCAAATACACTTAATTAATCATCAAGTGATTAATTCACTGATCACCACCTTAAGAGAGCTGTGCATAACTGAATGCCCACAAACCTCAATGAACTGAAGCAACATTGCAAAGAAGAGTGGAGCAAAATTCATCCACAGTGATGTGACTGATAAAGGGAGGTTACTTCAAGTTATTGCTGCTACAAGCTGTTGAATTATGGAAAATGTCTCTTTCGCATGACTGCATATATAATCTGATTTATACTGACAGCACCAAAAAGCACAGGTAGAAGCTAAATATTAAATTAATTCTAGCATCAAAAATAAAACAAAGAGTAAAAGTCGAGCCCGTGCCAACCAAAGTTGTAGAAACTGTAGTCCTGATAATAAATTAATGGCAATGTTGTCTGTGTGTTTGTTTGTTTTTTTCAGAGGAAGATGTTGATTCGCAGATCATCCTCAGGAAGGCAACAAAGCTGCTGCGCTCTGAGTTCGGGTTTTCCGGCATCACAGTTCAAGTGGAGCGTTGCGGGATTTCTGCCAGCAGTGCAGAGGATGTGAGCTGAGTGAACACAGACTGATGACTGCAAAAATAAAGGCAAGGAGTTCCCTCGGGCACCGAGCGCTCCCATTCAACAGCTAAACGTTTGTGGCTCAAACTTTAAAGCACATCTGCTGTGAAAGCAGATAAATTCTTTCAAAAATGTGTTTTGAAACTTTAACTGGAGCCTCTGTGGCGCTAGTTACACGGGTGACTCAGCTTGGCCTGAGCCTCTACAGGAAGGTTTAACCACCTAGCTAATCCGCTGTAAAAAGAAGGCCGGGTGTTTGTCCCGACATGCAGGGTGAACTGTTTACACAGATCTAGGCCTCTCTACGTCCAAGCTGTTCACTTTTACCACAGCTGTACGCGGTCGGTGTTGAAGCAAACAGCATGTGCTTAAACAAAGATTAGATTTTTCCATAATTTGACTTGTTTGCAAACTTTGATATGTTTGACCATAAATTTATAAGACTAATGAGGAAAAATGTCAGTTTTATCCATTTAAAATGCGATAATTATCTACCGGGTGTCAAATTAAAGCGTCCATGTATTTGCTGAACACATGCACAGCTTTGGGTCCACGTTTTGTTTGCACATTAATTGTATATTCAGAATCTTTTTTTTTTTTTTAATTATGGTTAATATGCAGAGTTTTAAACATATACTGAGAAGGTTGGGTAACTCCTTTTAAAACTGGCACAATGACTGGCCTTATCTTTGATGCAGCACTATTTCAGATTTGTGCCATTAACAGTGCCAACCTTGTATTTGTGTGACTGTTAAGTTTCTTTTCTTTGCACAGATCTGTCACTGACAGATTTGCCAGTTTCCATATTCCAAGCTTCCATTTTTTTCCTCCATAATTAAAATATTTTTATATAAACCCTCATTTTTTCCTGCACTTTTGCTTTTTCATCCTAAGTGCTGAGTAGAACATATTTGATTTGGGTTTTTTTTTTGCAGCATCAGTGTCAATTTATTTCAACTGACAATCCTGGTCAGATGAGGTACACTTCCTCAGATCATACAGGCACATAATTATGAGGTACAAATTGGTTCAAACAATGCATACAAATAGTCTTAGCACATTATTAAGGACGGTGTAACAAGCGTTAGTCAAAGCAAGCAATTAAGTGTGTAACACACAGATATGAAATTGATCCTAATAGGTAGGGATTATTCAGATATGCATTTTTTTTTAATTTTTTTTTTTATGTACTGGTAGCAGTTTAGTTAAGAGTAAAAAACAAACAAACCTAGGTGGTTAATAGTATATCAGGTAACAAAATGCTTTCTGGCCCACGAAGCCCAAAAATATGCAGATAAGAATTGTTCAATATGAAAAAAAATTCCTGGTTTGAACATGCTTTCTGGAAAAGCAGTCTTCAGTGTGTGGACCCAGGGCATCCATCTTTCCCGTAGTTTCTGTAGGCCTCCTGGAACATGTTCTTGCAAGCGATTTTAGCTTTGAGTTTTGAGCAAATGAGAAAGGAACCCCCCATCTTTCTGTGGAGGGAGTAGGTTTCCTCGGGCGGTGGAGTGAGCCGCTCTCTCAGCATCACTGGGATGAGACTGTGGATGCGCTCGGTGGTGCTCTGCATTCCAAAGTCAAAGGGCTTGTCTGAGTTGAAGGCCTCCCCGAGGATCATCACCGCATCCACGTGGGCGTTTTCCATCGCCTTATTGCAGAAGACAGAATAATTAAGAGGCTTTGAAGCAAAAGTTCAACATGTACAGAAACCTGCTTCTTTGCTTTTAGATGAGTAAATTAATATCACTCTAATTTGTATTGAATAGGATGCTGCATCCAGCAGCTTGGAACAAAGACCGGAAACATTCTGAAAAAGGCTCTGCCAACAAAATTCCTCTATAGTACTAAACCACGCTAACACTTCATATAGTTGGTTACATATTAATTTTGCAGGAGAGCACTGAGCCCAAACCCACAGCCAGACTCAATAAAAAAATATATTTTCTCTGCCACAGGAACTGAGAATCAGGTTAAAGATGGTCTAACCGCAACACAACTCCCTGATGCTGATGTCAGGCATCAGGGAGTCACTGTGAAGTTGTGTGAAAAGTCAGAAAACACAGAAACACACTAAATCCACAGAAGAACTATGGCAAGTTCTCCAAGATGTGAGATCAATGTGCTCTTCACGTACCCTTAAAAAAAATGCAACTGAGGCGAACTGTATACTTTAAGTGATTTTTGCTGTTATCTTATAGGTTTGATTTATAATAAAAACAGACTGTTTACATAAGAAATAATTAGGGATGTTGCAGTTCATGTTGCCACTAGAGGTCGACAGAGAACTGTAAATATTTTTAGTGACTGATCATTTGGACTAAATCTCTAAATGAATTTTAAAAATGTGGTTTGCTGAGATTTCAGATCACAGAAGTTCATTTTTACTGCAAAGTTCCTCAATCTTACCATGTGCTTACTAATAAAATAATCAGCTGTCTGTGTGGAAAATAAACCTTTTGTGTTTTTCATGCTTCCTTAAAAAAATACAAGAAAATTTTAAGCAAACTCATAGTCACTGTTGAACTAAATCAGTCTGGTTCATTAGCAAAAGGAATATATTACGTTTGTTTATCACCTTTGACTCGTATCCTGTGAGGAACTTCATCTCTCTGGATTTGCGTAGGACACCTTCTCTGTCCTGCTCTGCAGCTGCTTTTATAATCTGAGGGAGAGAAAAAGCAAATAATTTCAAATCAAAAAGATATTTCTCAACTTCTGAAAGCTAATTTTTGCCTCTAGAATGGCTTTGGCAGATATTTCTTACAGCAAAATGACAAAAATACAGTCACTGTGTAGTCCTGTGAAGCATACCCCACAATTCCAAGAGCTTGCAGAACCATCTTTAGCAACAATAACTTGAAGTACTCATTTTCTGTACGACCATCAGTCTTTCACATCACTGTGGAGGGATTTCTGGCCTACTCTTCCTCACAGTGTTGCTTCAGTTTGGAGGAATTCAACAAGACTTTTGCCCTACTCTATGAGTACCACTGGATGAACTAATAACTGAAGAAATAAGTTCTCAAACTCTACAATCCTGCTAGAGCACTCTGCTCTACATGTTACCAGAATGATGAGATCTGGATCCTGTAATTACTATTACTAACTGTAAATCGACCCTATTCAACTAAAAAAATCTGACCCCCCCCCCAAAAAAAAACACTAACTCACTCATTACATGCAGCAGATACAGTTTACACATGCTGTATCTGTTGGATGCAACAAGCGCCTTTTAAAATTCAGGTCTGGACATGGTAAAAGAAAAACAACAACGCTTCTCACCTCAATGTAGGTATCAGTAAAACTCTTATTAAATCCTCGTGTAGCTCCAAAATCCAACAGTGCCACCTGACATGAAGTCAAGAAAACAGAAACCGCACGTCAGTGAAAAAGACACAGATCAAATCCGTGTGTTTCCGGAAGGACTTGGACAAACTGACCTTATGAGTTTGTGGATCAAAGAAGAAGTTGGACCAGTTCGGATCAGTCTGCATGAATCTGAACTCAAAAAGCTCCCTCAGGCATAAAATAAGGATTTGCTCGCAAATCTGGCAGAAGGAGAGAGAATTAGATTGTTTTTATAATTGTGTGTTGATACTTAAATATCTCTGTTATGTGCTTCCACGTCTCGGGGGTTTTAAAGGTGGCATGACCCCCTGTTTGGCACATTGCCTTCAGTTATTCCAAAAAGGGGGGCGTCAACTTGGCAGAGCACAGTTAACTGTACTGTAAGTGGTATAGAGTTCGGGGCAGAGTGAAGCTCTGAAGGGATACCTCATTCCTGAGTTCCTGAGGGAGGTGTGTGGCCTTGTCCAGGGGGAAACCGGGCACCAGCGTTGTGGTGAGGACTTGCTCGTTGCACAGCTCGTCTATCACTTCAGGCACACAGAAGAAGGGATGATCCTTCAGCAGCTCTCTATCAAACAAAAAAAGCAACAAAGTTAGAAAAGGCCTGTAAATGACCCCAAAAATACAGACAGAAGGACACAAAGTGCGAATTAACTTGACACCTTAAAGCTGTGCTTATCATAGACTGTATAAAAGAAGAGGACTTAGCTTCTGGGTATGAAGAGCGAAGCTAATGTGAAGGTGCATAAACACTACATTCTTCTTTTTCTCTGGTTGCAAAAATAAGTCCAGTTGTAGAACAGTCTATGGAAAACCCCACTACTGACTGTGCCCTCAGGAAACACTTGCCTGATGAGCTTATTGTCAGTTTTCAAGTCTTACATTCAATTAGTAAATTATGGTCACATTTGCAGTAAAATAGATAAATTAGGGAATGGCTATTGGACATGGCCATCTTGTCGCTACTTGTATCAGCTCCACACATCACTCATTACATTTAAAACGCCAAGACACCGATGGCTAAATGGCTAAACTTGAGGATTCAAAATGGTATTCTGCAAACCTATGGGTGCTACATCCATCATTTACATACAGTCTATGGTCTCCATCACAAAAATTCCTAAAAATATTTGACTCTTCAGGTGCTCTTTTACAGTGTAGTGCACTCTTGAGCCACCTCTCCTTTTATATATATATATATATATATATATATATATATATATATATATATATATATATATATATATATATATATATATATATATATATATATATATATATATATATATATATATTGCTTCCAATAAGCCAGACTTTCTTGTAATTTTTTTAAAGTGGTCTTGAGCAGTAGTTCTCCAGGCTTTCTGAAGGTCTTTCAAAGTTTTTCTTTGGACATTGGCTGCTTTTCAGTCCAATCCTTGTACTTGTCATACCAAATTTTGACTTTCAAGCTTCTTAGAATTGTACTATTTTTGACTTTTACACTGCTTTTCCATTTGTCTCCAGGTGTTTCAATAAATCACTGCACCCATTTCCTATTTTCCTTAGCAATTTTTTTTAAGATGATGGGTAACTTTAGACTTTTGCACAGTACTGTATGTTCATGATATATTTGTTGTTTATTTCCTAATGACTCCTTTATCAAAGCCGCCTGCAGCTGAAAATGTCAATAACAGGAACCAAAAATCAAAAATACGAGTTAAAATTGAACTGCTGAGACATTATATGAACCTCTTTATGACTCACTGTGAAACAAGAAAACCTGTGAAAGGGTCACTGTAGGTTCTTGGGAGAAAAAAAAAATTCTTCAGCTGTGTTTGTGTATACTGTATATCATACATGATGCAACAGCCAAACAAGAAAATGCTCCGAGACACAGCAGACACCTTGAATGGGCTGACAACAAAAATAGTGGTAAAACAAACAGAATATCTAATGAGGGTGGGTCACACACAAGTGAATTCTGGGTAAGCGTGGTGTAAAGCCACAGACTATGCATCAAAACTAGAGATATTAAACGTAACAACACATTTATACACAAACAGTCAAATATGGGAGGGTTGAAGTACAAATTTAAAAAAAGAAACTTTTTTTCCTGGACTGAGTTTTAAGATTACTTTTTGATAAAGCTTATAGTTAGGGCTGGGTCAGGTGACCCTGAACCATCCCGCAGTTATGCTGCTATAGGCCCAGGCTGCTGGGGGGGTTCCTGTGATGCAGTGTGTTTCTTTACATTCACCTCTTTTTACTCTGTATTTAATCACTAATTATTATTCATCTCTGACTCTCTGGTCACAGCAGATGACTGCCCCTCCCTGAGCTTGGGTCTGCCAGAGGTTTCTTCCTGTTAAAAGGGGGTTTTTCCTTCCCACTGTTGCCAAGTGCTTGCTCATAGGGGGTCATTTTGACTGTTTTCTCTGTAATTATTGTACGGTCTTTACCTTACAATATAAAGCGCCTTGAGGCCAATGTGGTGATCTGGCGTTATATAAATAAAACCAATTAGACTTTTCTCTACATTTGAAAGAGTTTACCATTTTAGGTCTCCAAAAGCGAATAATAAACAATCTGAGTAGAAATAACATCACTTCTCACTTGAATGGCTCCATATTTACAGATATCCAATCAATGAAGACCACAAAGCAGAATATCAATGACGCTGCAGCTCATCTGTCTCAGTTCTCAGGCCTGTAAAATGACAAACGTGACCTTGACCTTGGACATAATTTGGGTGAAGACACATCTGGTGATCACTGTGTGCAAGTTTCACTAAAATCTGAACAGAATGAGCACTGCCAGAGCCCTACAAAATGACCTCCAACAGGTCACTGGTATGAATGTCTCTGATCAGACACAATCAAAAACAGACCTGAGAACCCGACATCATCTAGTGGGTCTTGTGCTCACTGCCCGGCACCGTGGAGCCCGACTGGCATTTGCCATACCAGAATTGCCAGGTCCACCACTGGTACCCTGTGCTTTCCACAGATTCACCCTGAGCACATGTGAGATGTGAAAGGGTCTGGAAAAGTGATGGAAAACATTATGCTACATGTAACATTGGCCAGCATGACCAGTTCAGAGTGGGTCAATGATTGTCTGGGGAGGTATATCCATAAAGGAATGCACAGACCTCTACAGGCTAGGCAATGGCACCCTGACTGCCATTAGGTACTGGGATGAAATCACTGGACCAACTGTCAAACCATACACCAGTGCAGTGGGTCCTGGGTTTTTCCTGGTGCATGACAATGCCTGGTCTGACGTGGCAAGAGTATGCAGGCAGCTCCTGGAGGACGAAGAACTCAATACCACTACCTGGCCCCCATGCTCTCCTAACCTAAATCCAATAGAACACCTCTGGAACATTATGTTTGGCTCCATCTGATGTCACCAAGTTTCACCTCAGATTGTCCAGAAGTTCAGTGATGCCTTGGTCCAGATCTGGGAGGCAATCCCCCTGGACACCATCTCATTAGGAGCATGCCCTGATATTGTCAGGCATGCATACGTGGGAGCCATACAAACTACTGAGTATCATTTTGAGCTGCTGCAATGAAATTTCAGCAGAATGGACTACCACTGCCACATAATTTTTTTCACACTGATTTTCAGGGTGTCTTTGAATTCAGCACTCTGTAGGTTGCTAATTTTCATTTCCATCAAACGATGTGGCATCCTCTCATTCCTAACACATTACCCAGTTCATATCAATATAGATATCCAGCATGATTTTTTTTCAGCCCAGATTTAGATGTGATGTTTTCATTTTTTTGAGCAGTGTACTTCATCATATTAATGGATGAAAGTGGAGGAAAGTTTGGAAAGCTCTAGTGCAAAGTATGCTTCTAGCAAAGAAAAAAAAAACCAAAAAAAAAAAACCCACATTACTCAAGCTCAGTCTATTTAATAAGAATAAATTCAAACAACTCACTGAAATTTTCTGGCACAGTTTGCTTCCCTTACGTAATCGCACTCCAGCGCTCAGCCTCTCGACTCATGACCTCAATGAGATGCTCAGGAAACAAGCCTGGAAAGAAGATCAAATGAGAGAGGAAAAAAAAAAATCATGGCAGTCGAGGTGCAGGTTAGTACATTTACAAAAGCAGGGGTTAAAAACACTGGACAATAGCAGCGGTTATCATTAAATGATAAGAAAAATACCTTCAGGCAGTGCATTGCTTAACCTCAGAGCAGTCATGATATTATTCACATCACTCTCGATACTCTTGGCTATTCCAGGGTACTGAAGGAAAAGATTTCATTGAGTTATTTCATTCTATTTGCTGAATTATGCCACAGTTTATGTAACTGTTTGTCTCAGCACAAACGCTCCTCTCACCTGAATCTTCATGGCTACCTCCCTGCCGTCCTTCATCTTTGCTAAATGGACCTGACCAATGGACGCGGCTGCAAACGGCCTCTCCTCAAAGTATTCCAGTTTATCCCTCCAGTTTGGGCCAAGATCACTGCTAATGACGTTCTGTAGAGAGAGAAAAAATATATATATACTTAACTGAAAATAAACTTTTTTTATAAAGTTTACCAGCGCTCTCCATACTGTACCATCATCTGCTTAGTGGGCATGAAGTCTGCACTCTGTCGAACTCGCTCAAAGATTTTAGCGAGCTGAGGGTTGATAAAGGCATCATCTGATAGACAACAAGAAAAGTACAGTGCAATGAAAACCACGTAGACTTGATACCTGTAGCGGAAGTCATGAATCGTTTTAAAAAAGGAAAATGTGCTGTTAAAGTTACAAATGAGCTTTTAAAAATAAAAATAATGAGAATATGTTCAACTTTAATACTGTTGAAAACTCTGACGGTCCAGCTGTTCTGGACCTTTAGATTGCATCAAATGATATTTGTTAGCATGAAGAGTTGCTTAGTTTGAGAACCTGAAAAGTAAACGGGAACATCTGAAACCCTCAAGTTATTCTGGCCACTGAAACAAATTGCAGGTTTTGTTGCAAAGCAACTTATTAACTGTTTTTGGTCTCCATCACCTCCTGAGGCAGATGTTTTACCCTGCAGCTTCTAATGCTCTGTTATGGTCACAAAGTAATTGCTAACACTGCGGGTCTGATGTTTGGTGAGGTGGTCAAAATTGTTTAGCCCAAAAATTGCACAAATGCAGCAATGCAAATGAACCAAAGCAGGTGCCAGACTACAGGTGAGGTCAAACTCTCTCTATAGGTCCATGACCAAGATCAATCTCTTTCACATACAATAAAATATTTTTTAAAATCTAAATAAAAATAATATAAAGTATATAAAAACTTAATGTCAGCTTTACTTTAGTGGAGAAAAAGAATTTCCCACAGGTAATACCTTCAAATTATTTTACTATCTACTAAATACCCAAAATTGTATTAAGGTTATTGTTATATGGGACAGAGAAAAGCAACAAATCTGAAAAACAAATCTGAAAAACTGGAAACATTTGCTGTTGGGCTTTTTTACATGAAGAATATTAACACTGTTTAATCAGCAGACTATTTCACTTCTACTCCCCTTGCAGATAAGGATCATTTGAAAGTTGAAGAGATACTACATGGACCTTGAAGTGACACAGTTTTGTCAACAGCCTTTTTTCCAAGGACAGTATTAAGATAAAGTAAATGAAGCTGGTTGATGATAAAGCTGTAACTGTGTCACACCTGGCTACTGTGTCAGCTTGGATAAGGGGAAACGAAGCTTCTACAGTTTTAAATCAAGTGCTGTTGAACAACCTTGTGTGTGTGTGTTTTTAAAATACTGCCAGGAAAACAAACGCTTAACTGTATGACTTGATTGCAGTCATGGTATATGACTGCACAGGCCAGAGCTGGGAGCAAAACATGACTGCACTGTAAACATGCTGTTTAAAGTCAGACTGTACTTAGGCTAGACTCTGCCACCTACAATAACGCCCCTGGAATTGCACGTATTGTGTTCAGCTGGCCCAGTGTTTATTTTTGGGGATGACATTTCGATGTTGGTAAAGGGATCTCATTTGTTTGCCAGCGAGTCCGAATCAGACACATGACTAAGTCTTGTTGATAAGTTGAAGCAGCAGACAGTAGATTTTTTTGGTCTGTGATGAAAGTTGAACCTTTATTTGCACACTGATATATATGGGTTTCCTGTCCACAACATGCCTCAGCAATTTGTCCAGAGGTCCTCATGTCCTTGTATCACGTGATATCGGTTCATACTGTATCACTAAAGATTAACTCCTGCTTGTGTATATAGCGATTAATGCTGATTCATTACGGTGCATCCTTCAGGTGTATCTGTCTTTACCTCACCTTGAATACTGAGCATCTGTCCAATTTTCAGGGCGGCACCTCGAACTTTGCAAAGCGTCCGGACAATTCTTTGAGCGTTGGCTTCAGAGAGGAAGGCGTTCGAATCCATTATAGCCTTTTTGTTACCTAGAAAACACAAAGATTATTCAGTACAGGAGCCAAGATAACTCACAAATGAAAATGTCTTTCAGAAAAATATATCAATCCAGAATAACTGCCACCATTTTTCTGCTTAAATCTGAAAAAGCCATGTTATCCCAGCATGATCTGACAGTGCTCCACAGGGCTTTCTGTCCTAAAGTGTCCCTCAGTGGGGGTTCAGGTCAGGTGAGCGTGGAGGGCCGTCCACAACAGCCAGCACTCCTTAGTCTTCAAGTAGTTTACAGTAGAAGCTTTATGATAATCTGCCTGATCGTGTGTACAGCTCACTGAGGCACAGCTATATTTGTAACAGGTGAACAATGTCTGCAAGTCGATTTGCTTGAACAAGCCTCAGATGAGTAGATGGACTCCATCATCCAATCATCTGAGCACATGCTTCAGTGGAAGGTTGCAGTTAGAGGAAATGTGACCTGTTGCACAAAGCAAGCCACATAATCAATACCACTAATCTGCTTCAATTCAACTCCTGACCTCATTTTAAGTCATATAATCAGTGTGATTTTTTACATTAATTTAAATCCTTTAACTTTCCATTTTTATTTCCAGGTTTACGTGAAATACGGACGTTTTTTGATACAATCGGGCTTTTAGAGGCCAATGTTTGTAACTGGAGTGAAACATATGTAGGCTCTAAAGAATCAAAACGTTACGTCCTTGATTGTTTAATCTGTACAAAAGCTCTGAGCTTTTTATTTACACACCAAACATTAGAACAGTATTGTGCATTTCCCAAAATACTGAACTAGACTATGACATTCTGCGCTTGCAAAAGCATTCTGCCTCTACCCAAAAAGTACCGAAGCCCAATATCCAGAATTTGATTATCTGGACATCCTGATGATAAACCGGAAGATGTGTGTTGTTCACTCATGATTGCTTATCTCAACTATCTCAGCTAAATGATATGTAAGCTGTGTTGCTTTAGGGGAGCAGCTACAGCTCAAACAACTGAATCATTACCATTCCTTCTACCAATTAAACAAAAGTCCTCCTGTTGTCACCTTGTTCTTTGGGTTTTAAACTCTTCTTGACCACTTCAGCGATTGCTCCAATGCCGAGTCCAACTGCCAGACCTGCAAAAGGAAATGAATATTGGAAAAAGAAGCAAGTCACTGAATAGACTGTTGGACAGATTAAGATTATCGGCACTGGTAACTGTTTGCAAGGGCAGTGTTGCCCTTACAAATGACCTACTGTGTATCTGATAACTGCTGCAACAAAAAAAAAAAAAAAAAAGGAGGACGTGATAACAACAATCAGCAACCAGAGTTAGGAATAATATCTTAAAGCAGCACCAAGGAAGGCTCGGGGCAAATTGAGGCCAGGAAAGAGTGAGCGAAACAACTGATACTTCCACCAGGAGGCAGCTGGTGGTTGATTGCACATTTTCCTATTAGCTGGATTCTCAGGCATGGTCCAGAAACATTTTCGCTGCTACTGATACTCTGTAATTTAAGTCTTGTGAGGGAGCACGTCAGCACTTCCCACAGTCTCACCCCAGATCTTGGAAACTGCTGACCAAGGTCACGAGGTCAGACTCTTTCCACTAATCAAAAATTAAACTTTGATACTGAAACACTTTACTGTACGAGGAATAAAAGCAGCAGCAGCCATCCGATTTAGAAAAATGGCTGTGTTTTTCTAAATGGGGTGTGTGCGCTATAAATGACATGTTCAGGCTTTGTGTGGGAGTTTTTACTCAAGTACATGTTGATGTCTCACAGAGTGAGACTCGGAGGAAGTGCCAGCAATGCCAAAACCAATTGCAGAACTAGTTTGCAGAACTTCTATCGCAAAAAGTTGTGAGTTGCCCAAGAAAATCCCAGACTACATCCATAATTACTTTAAAAAAAGTCAGATTCTTATTTAATTAATACAGATATTAAAAATGACAAGTGAGCTCAAGATTAAATTATTGCTTTCTAAAAAAAAAAAAAAAGGAGGTCCCATTAAAGCTGTAACTCATGTTTTTACATATACTAGATGGAGAGTGCAGCCTTCAAAACGTTAGTAAAATATCTGCTTTGCAAATGTTTCAGGAGGAAGGAAATTACTTTCACATTTGAAGGAAACACTCAAAGCACTTTGCTAAAACATAACCAATCATAAATACCAGTGGCCGTTTTCCTTTTATTGGGAGGGTGATTGGTTTTCAACACTGTTGCTTCACATTCATGCAAGATCACACTATGACAGCACCTGGCAGCAGCCCAGTATTCTCACACAGGCTGTCATTGTCCAGTTCTTTTATTCAGGGTGTAACATGACCAACACACTTGTTTCAAAGAAAAAAAGTCACCTACCTCCAAAGTTTACTAGCCTTCCTATCCGTGTGACGGGCACCTTCCTCTCTCGAGCTTTTTCACTCAGCTGAAATCAAAGGAAATGAAATGTAAACACTTCGCTGCAAGGGTGAAACACACTCATATTTATCATTAAAACACTCATTTAAAAAAAAGAGAGAGGAGATACCACTTGTGTATGCTGCTTAAAGTCCCTTTTCTTATTATTTCTTGCTTTATCGATATCCTCCGACGTCAACCGCCCCACTGTGGTGTTGTCCTGATTAAATAGCCTCGTATGTCCAGAGAACAGCCGACTGGACCAGTCCCTGTGGCATCTCAGACGTTTAGTATCGCCATCATTTGCAGTTCCCGTGAAACAAACGGCCATAGTGGAGTATCTGTGAAATGTCGCTGCAGTGGCTCTGTGGACGCAAACGTCTTTTTGGTTGTTGAACTTCTCCTGAATGAACAAAATATGGCATTCATCAACATTTACGTAAGCAGGTGTTAAGCAAGGGTGGGACAAAATATTGATACGGCAAACTATCGTTTCACTTTCTCTGGTGCCAAATATCAATATTTTTATTAAAACAAAGATGACACTTAAGCTGCAGTGAAGAAGAAAAGAATCTCACAGCCGGAAAAATGGCAGAGAGAACAGGAAAGCGCAAAGATTTGAGCTGACACGTTATAATACATTTAATGATAATACACACACTGACACAACAATGCATTTATAAAAGCACAATTCTTGCTTTTTCTTTTTTTACCAGAACAAGCCGGTTTGCAGCATTCTTGGCCCGGACCGGTGAGCGGCCGATGAGCCAACATTGGCTACATGCTGATATATCAATACAGCTTCCAACAGTTTGGAGGAAACTGTGGAGTTTACTAATTTCTTTTATTATAAAAATAAAATTATGTATAGAATAAAGTAGATTTTTGTTTGTTAATGCTTTCGGTTATAATTCTTAGAAAGAAAATCAGAATCAGCTGCAATCGGTGCATCTCTGATCATGAGTAGTTCAATCCAATGCATTGCAATGTAATGTAATTACAGTAATGCACTGCATTTATGTGTAAAGTAATATATTACTGTGTCTAAATTCAGGAATCTCATTAAAATTACTTCTAAAATAACTGCATTGCTACTTCCTTTACAAGAGTTATTTAATTATTTGCATCATGGACAGATGCACTTGTTTAACAATTGTGTCGCCTCAGTTTATAACGGAGATAGGACAAAAAAATTGCAGATCGGTATACAACTTTTGAGCAGTGCAGAATGCGCCAGGATTACAAACAATTCTCTCCAAAGGACCTGAGGACAACATGCTAACAAAATATTGGCAGCAAAACATCTCCAGATCCAGAGCGATGCTCAAGCTGAGTGTGTGCTGGCCACAAACAAGCACAAACCTAGTGCAATGTATTATAAAAACGTGCACAAAAAAATTCTTCCTGCTTAGGGGATAATGGGTGTTATTTTAGTCCCCAGAGACTGTTATTAATTGTCCAAAGTACAAACCTTTTCATTTTAATCAAGAGACACTCAATCTTTTACTGCCCAACAGGGACTAAAGAGGCAGGGGGCAAAGAGGCAGGAAACTATTAAAAATAAAAATACCCATATCAGGCTTTAGGAAATCTGCTTGTATCCTTCACTGCCTACTTCACAAACTACCCCCTCTCACTTCTGCTTCTGTATCACCTGCCTCCTAAAGCCTCTATCTTCTGCTGAGCTGATGATGAGAGCATGGTGCCCAAAAAGCAAAAAGACAAAGTATCTGTGCTGCATGCCCTGTGAAACTTGATCCTAGTCGCCAAAATCACAACTGACTGCTTACCCTTGCCGATCCAGTGGTGTGATGAAAGTTTACCAGCCTCTGGTTCCCGGTGCCAGTTAGACCGCCTGGTGAGGCTCTGCTGGCCGCCTGCTTCACCCATTTGAAGCTCCTCCAGACCACCGTGTCGCCTGCCATGCTGCTGCCCGTTAGAAACCTGCAGTGAAGTAAGGGTAGGTATTTGAGTGGGGTGAGATGAAGAGATGCGTGAAGCGGAGAAGCGCTATTTTAGACTATAGATAGCATGCTTGATCAAAAATAATATAAACAAATACTGTGAAAGTGTGATATTAACGTGGCACTGCCTGATAATGAAAGGGAACATAAAAAAACAAATCCGAGACAAAAGACAGCCACTAGGAAACAACTTCCACTCACCACTAACAAAAGTTTTGCAACACACGTCCTCACACGTCCTCCACGTTCAGTGAGCACAAGGAGCGGCGAGCATTGTGCTCCCGTAGCACGAAGCGCCGTTCGCCTCGATTTGACCCGACACAATTCCCTAAAAAACGTCCACTCGAGCGAAAGGAAAAACGCGGGCGACGCGCTGAAGGACGTGCAGATTCTCTCCGAGGCTCCCCCGGAGGAAGTTTAATAAACACGGGCCAATGAGGTAAA